>VZSZ01000334.1:999270-1142218 GCA_013398815.1 Ibidorhyncha struthersii
TGTGTGTAAGCGTTGCTGTGGCGGCGGGGCCGGCGGCGCGGGATGGATGTCCGGCACCAGCTGGAGCTGTTCCCCGGCTGCGGCGTCACCCTCCTCCTCTTCAACCGGGTGAAAAACGCCGCCGCCCTAAGAAAAAAGGCCATGGAAGGATCCATTGAAGGAGCATTAATAAACCCTGCAATGGTGAGCGAACGCTTGTGCTGGCCTGTTCGTGCGGCGTTCGGGGCTCTGAAGGCTGTGGGCATCCTGCCCTGTGGGAACTGCCTGAGGAACGGCCGGTGTTTGTAAAACCTGGCCTATAAGTTGGCATACACGCGCTTCGCTTTCTCTGCACGAATGCCCCTCCTTTGGTTTCAGTACAGTGTCCTGCAAGTGTAAGGGTTCGTGTGTGTAAAAGAGCCTTGGTAGGGTTGGCCAAAACAGTTGTCATTTTGATTCACTTCACACCCTACTTGGTGGAGCTATTTAAGTGTACTTCCATACCTAAAACGTAGTACTAATTGTTTAATGCTCCGTCAAAAATCACCACTGTTTGGAGCCTTAGTTCTCATTTAAACCCATAACTAGTTTCTGAATCTAGTCTTTTTTTTTTTTTTGTTAGAATTAGAAAAGCTGTTGTTAGGTAAGGGACAAAAAAAATAATTTAATCTGGCAGTTTACTGACAGAAGGTTTATTAATGTGATTCTTTCTTCAAAAGATTTCAGTAACCTGAAATATAGTGTAATCTTTATCTCAAGTATTATCCCACACAGTAAGTAATCACAGTCACTTTGGAAAAGCAAGAATGGCTAAAATAACTTGCAGAATACTGTATTGCTCACTTTTATGGTTGCAGACTTAAGAAAAATTAAGTAGTCAGTTTTATTTCAGGGTTCAAAATAGTATGTTAAATTTCCTTTAACTTCTTTTATTGTATTTTACAGATTGTAGATCCTTTTCAAATTCTTGTGGCAGCAAACAAAGCAGTTCATCTACACAAGATAGGTAAAATGAAGACCAGAACTCTCTATTCAGAAATTATTTTCAGCCTTTCACCAAACAACAATGTAAGATCTACTGAACAAATGTCTTTTTTTGCCAGAGAAGCTTGCTAAGATCTGTGCAGCCAAACTAAATATAGGTATTCACTTAACTGTTTACCTGGCTACTAACAGAAGTTACTGTTATTTTTAATAACACTAATATGCTGTTATCTCTTGTAGCTCATCAGAATTCCATTAACGTAAAATGTGTGTCAGTTTATACTCTCGGTTTATTTGACCCAGTAACTGCAAAGGTTGCTTGTATGTAGTGAGGAAGTGACGCATAGTATTTTGATATTTTTAATCCTTTCTTAGATTTCAGATGCGTTTAAAAAGTTTGGCATTTCAGACAGTGACACAGCAGTACTCATTGTGATTGTGGACAGAGGAAAAACTGTAAATCTGGAAGATATAGCATCTCAAGTAGAAGGCCAACAGGTTCCTCTAGATGAACTCCCCCAACTCACAGACACTGCCAAAGTTAAAAAGGTATGTAAACGAAAGAGATGACTGGCGTAGAGAAAAGGGATAGTTTATTTAGTTGCCTGATTAAATATCAATGGGCATAATTAACTTAAGGTTTGTGTTTCTTTAGTGTAACTGGAAGCTTGGTTTAAGTGAAGCTTGATTATTTCTTTCTTACAATCTTTTTGTTCTGAAAAAAAAAAAGTTCTAGTTGTCACGCCCTGATATCACAAATTTTAAGTCATCAAATTCTTAACATTGTCAGGAAGTTGGAACATAAAAATAAATTCCAGGTTGCTGCCTACCACTCAGTCACTTCTGCTTCCTGTTTTCTCAGGCAAATATCCATTTAATTAAAAATAAATTTTCAGTTCTGAACAGTTTCATAATCTTAAGCACATAAATAGTCCCAGCATGGGCGGCTAAAATAAAAATGTGTTGATTAGCTGCTGGGAGCTGTTAGGGTATGTGTGCTTTTAACAGATTACCATATGCTAGATAGGTATCCTGAAGCATATGTGTTCCACTTGATAAAATTCAAGTAGCTTAAATCATCTCTATCACGTCCACCAAAGTAATGATAGGAGACATATGAATAAAATTGGACAAATCATAGCATATAACATTTGGAGCTAAAAGTGCTGTTCTTATTCAGTTTCTTAGCTTTCCTTTGTCTCTTGCAGTTTCAGAATTTGCTTGGTTCCTCATTCCAAATTTTGTCTTCCAGGCAAGACAAGATAGGAATTTCTAATGTAAAAAGTGAGGGAGAGGGCGAAATCTTTTCTCGTTGTGTGTGTATTTTTAGAAGATACGTGATGAATTTTTTTTTCCTCTTATACAGCTTTTATGTTTCTCTTGTTCTTTTTTTCTGCAGATGTACAAAGTTACTCCGCAGGAAGAAAAAATCGGCACCTTACTGGATAGTATTGTTTGCAGAATGTCAACAAAAGATGTTTTATGAAAATGTGGAAATAAATTTTTTTTAAGGAAAAAGAGAGCTTTTTAAGATGTAAAAACACTTCATTGCAATTCATCCTGCATATCAGAGAAAGTGGTGTTGTAGTGAGTAGTTTGATGATGTCTGAGCCTTAACCATAACTGAGCAAGCTTGGGTATGGGGGTAATCTGAGCTGTGTTCTAAGCACTGAGAGCAATTCTGCCCTGCAAAGCAGAAGTTGGCATTGGCATTTCTGTCCATTTTCTTAACAAGAGAAAAAAATCACTTTTGCCAGTACTTTAAGTTGATCATAAACAGATGGCTTGGAAATCTGTACTTACTTTTCTCTTTCATCAAAAGTTTTGCTAGTTCCAGATAGGATTCAACCATTGTAAATAACTTTTGTTAACTCTCCCCTGATTTGTTTTGTTTTGGCACCCCTAGTGGATACCGATACTTCTGCTGGAAAAGGTCGCTCTATAGCACAAAGTGTTGCTGATGGACTAGAAAAAGGAAAGTTTCCATAAACTATCAGCAGCGCCTCCCTTGTTCTGGTAATGGGATAGAGTCACTGCTCACTCTTTGGGAACAGGAAGGGGCAGGAGGGGCACCATGGCGGGCAGTGGTGGGGGCAGTGAGGGCGACAGAGATGCGCAGAACGATGAGTAAGGTTAGTATGGATGATGGTATGGTGGTGTCAGCACGTAACAAGTCTGATGTCATTGGATGCATTATACTGCTGAGGTACTGGTGTGCTGCTGGGATACTTTAGTGTTGGTGTTAAAGGATAATGAGAGGTGCTTTTACTTTATAATGCTGAAGTATGCGTGGTGATGCTGACTTCCTAGGGCCTGGTATCAGGTGTGGAATTCACAGAGAATTTTCACCATAGATTAATTCACTTAAAGTGTCAATATAACTTACATAGCAGTCTGAAAGGATCATTGAACTTGTTTTGTTGAACCAGTGTTAGGAATGGCCATCAAAGGGAAGTAAAATAATACTGATTTCCAGTAGTCACCAGGTCCAACAGCTCTGCATGAGTATCAATTAATCACATGCAGGCATCCTGTGTAAGAAAAATTACTATCCTAAATTAGGTAGAAATCCGTAACATTTGTTATTGTTACGCTGTATTGTTTTTCTGGGACGCATATAAAACTGTATAGCTGTCTGCATCTGGGTTTTTTTTTCCCTAACATTCTCTGAGTTATTATGATTTGTGTACTTACAAAATATTTGGAAGAGTATGCCCCAGATTCTTACACATAGTGTCTGAGAAAACAAAATGTATCTGGGGGGAGAGGCAAGTCTGAGAGTTGAAATGTTATCCTCTACAGTAAACAGAAAGCTGACATAAAAAACTAGGATTGACTGTCTTTCTGTATTTAATATGGAAATCCCTAGCTTCTGGTTTGCATTTGATTTTGATTAATTCTTCCCTCAATTAAAACACAGTAGTACAAATAACATCTTTTTCTTACCAACCAAATCAATGGCAAAACAGTTAAGTACCAAGGGAATTACAAGATTTATCAAAAGAAATTATTCAGGAGAAATAGCTGTGCTGATTTCTTGGTTTAAGGATGGTTTTTCGGAATGTATTATCCTCTCTAAAGGGAAATGTGAGGCAGTAGTAAAAAATGGAGCTGAGAAGGGCTTGAGTCTTGAAATAAAACGTGCGTAACATCAGCATGTGAGAATGACCATGGAAAAGAAAAGACTTGTTTTCCTTTTCTGACAGTCCAATTGGTACATGGAGTATATCATCAGATTTGCTGGCTGAACTGCCAACATTGTTTTTGGTAGCTTGAAATAACAGCAGGCAGGTATGCTTAAACCACAGCCTTTTTTGAACATGTGTAAAACATCAATGTGGTCTGTTTAATACAGGAGGAATACTAATAAAAAGATCGCTGCATAAGAATTGATACACAGATTCCAGACTGGGGTTCCCAGTTTCTAATTCTTGTTAGTCTATTTCATTGGTATAGAAGCAGTAAATAGTTTGTTACTGCTGACATGAGTTAAATTATGAAGTTGTGATTTAGTATGAGACCCGAATGAGCTGTTTTCATGGGTGGGTTTACTGGAAATTAATTTGGGAGTTGAAGCCTCCGTAGTATCATTCAGTCAGGCAGATGATTTGGGTCTGTCGGCAGTGAAGACTATGCCATTGCCCTATAAGACCAGAGTTTTCCCCTAGTCCTAGTTGCATTATCTAAATTAAACAGATTATTTACAAAAACTGGTAATAAATGTAGATCTTGTTGATCCCACGAAGTTCTGTTTGTGAACACATTAAAAATTACTAAATTTGAATCTATAATGTTACTGTTAACTACCGCTGTTTTTCAGCAAAGCAAAAGTTTAAGGAAAAAAGACAGATATTTCAAAGCATTGAATGTTTTGCTGCTGTCTCCTCTGAACTTTCATACCTCGTTTCCTCTGTCACAAGGTGAAAGAGAGGAAGCTGAAACATTTTCAGTACCTTATTTGGATCTCCAGTGCTTCAGAGGCAGGATTATACCTGCAAGATTTGTAAACTTAACAGCTAAATCCAAAACTATGATGTGTGGTCAGTTGTTCTAGCTTTTCTTTTTTTTTTTTTTTTTTTTTTTTGGGGGGGGNATTATTGGGTTGGTTGGTTTTATTTTTGCCTGTCCTGCCTTTTTAACATTGTGTATATGACAAAAATTGAGTGAAACCAGCAGCCTGTGCATCTAAAAGGCGACGACTGAAACCTCATCCACCACAGAACTCGTTTTCCTGCATGAATGCTTTGCAATACGTGAGTTTCTCAGGGAAAAATAAAAAAGGAGGCAGGGCAGCAAGAAATGGACTGGACAAAGCCATCTTTTACAATGACTTTGTAATAAGCGATAACACCAGCAGTGCTGTTTGAGTTAAAGATGGTTCCCAAGCTTTCAGCCTGGGTAGATCTGATATACGTCCAAACTGCTGGCCTGTCCATCACGTAACAGACATACGTCTGGGCATGCAGCAGGACTCAAGGAAAACTTGCCCACCCTGTGATGACAGAGGTAGTCATCCTCCCCTCGGGGAGGATGTCCAGCAGCCTTCACCTGCAGGCTAGTGCGTGTGTACGGGATCGGATGTGTGCCCGCCTCATGACTGGGGGAGCATATGTTTTGGCACATGGCAACTCTGGCAGCGATGTGAAAGGGACAGTCAGGTTCTGCAGGGAAAGAGAGGACCAGAGGGTAGGGTGCCTTACATCAGGGTGACTCCCCCTGAGCGCTCTGCGGCTGCATCTGCAGGCCACTGTGAGGAATGTGGCAGCACAAGCGATGTGGATTTACTGCTCGAGCAGCTCAATTTATGAGCTGCAGCCTGTGCATCCCTGAACTGTGTTTGATACTAGTCAAATATGTGTTTATAAAAGTATGTTAGAACAAATAGCCAATCTGATTTACAAAATGTTAAAGGAAAAATCCACATAGGCTGTCGCTGACCGGTTCCAGGAGTGAATTTCCCTCACACACTAAGTGCCCCCGTCCCCAGCTCTGTTCACTGGCTTCCTCTCTTCTGTCACCCTGAGAGGCTTTTACCTGTCTGCTTTTCCTTCCAAAGCCCTTTGCGGTTCACATCGGTCTCCTGTAGCCCAAGCTTACCCGCTTGCCTTGCTGTATTTTCAAAGCAGCAGCTTCAGGCCTCCTTCTGTGGCTACTTCAGCTAGGGGAACCTCCCTTCATCATTTTCAAAATAAATGGTTATTCAGTACCACTGTGACCCATTGTCAAAACTCCCTCTCGTGCAAAAACTGTCAGCTTCCAGCGTGCTGAGGCCATTGCCCATCACACAACCCCGGTCACCTGGGGATTTTCGTACTGCTGTCAGAATGTCTCAATCCCTCCCTCTTCTCGTGTACCTCAGTGGTACATTTACAAGGGAGGGACCATCCTTTTGCTTTCACTTGTAATATTAGTTCATGCTATATGGTTTATGACTGGAGTTCCTATGTATTTCATGTGCTGATCATCTATTTTTTTTATTATTATTCCTTCGCGTGCTGTTCTTGAGAGGGCATCATCAAAGCTTTGCTCCCACGTTAAAGCACGATGAAGCGGTACCTTACGTAGGGTGTTTGCCCAAGTAGGGTAACACTGGCAGAGTGCTGCATGGATACAGGAACAGTGAGCACACACACCCACCGGTTGAGAGCGGACACAGGTGTCTCTGGTGCTGCACAGTGCTTTGTAAACACTCCTGGCGGTGTGCCATGTAGGTCTTCTCAGAAACATTTCAGTTTATGTACCCCTCCTCATTATGGACGGATACCAAAATTGGGTACATGAGACTTACGAGGTTGTCTACAGGTACTACATAATTGCAAACCTGTATCTATCTGTTCCTAAATATTCAAAATATCTTGCAGTTCTTCTTTGTTTATTAGGATACTGTTTGTTAGTTTAGGCAATGCTGAAATTCGGGAGTTAAGCTGAGTTTAAGCTCCAAAGGCTGGGAGTATTGTTCCCAACAGCCACTGCCCCTCAGAGCTGCCAGTCCGTTAACCTGAGCTCATCAGGAGCGGGCAACTGTAACACTAACAGAGAGTTTAACAGAGGCACCAACTGGCTGTATTTCCAGGAAGCTTGCAGGTTTTCTGACTGGAGTTACTTCCCTGAAAAAGCAGGAGTATGGAATACCCCCATCAAGGATGGGCTGGTGTATGCAGAGGGTGGTACTGCCATGATGTATTAATGAATTATGGAAAAGCAAACAGTGCTTGAAGATTAATTAAATTTATTGGTGCAAGATTGAAAACTGAGCCAGTTGGTTCTGCAACAAAGGATGCTTACAAATACAGTTTATTTCACGGTTTTATTCCTGAGTTTACAAAGGCATTACCATAAGCTAAAAATATGCAGATGCAAGTCCCATATAAACTCTCTTCAGCAACAGAGATGAGAATTTGACTTGTTTAGAGGTCCTCCTTTGTCTGCAGGGTAGCTGGGTTTATGGATACTTTTTTTTCCCTATGCTGTTGTGACATGGCAGATTATTTGCCTGCTTATAGCATATGTTTTACCATGGATTGGGACAGATAATTTTAGCAGAGGTAGAGACTGGACAACTTAAGTTCAAAAATGGAAAGCTGTGGTGGATATACAAAACACTGACCAATAAGAACGTAACTTGAACTCTTCTTCTTGCTAGCATACTGTGCTTAAAGAAAGTTTCATACACATGCGAAGGGTATAATATAAGCATGTTTACATTGAAAACAGAGGTATGTTATTCAAAGTCATGTTCTGTACATTGCCTATTAAATTGCTTCACAGGTTCAGTTCCACAAGTAGCAACAGTTTAAGCAATTTCAAGAAAACTGTAATATGCTGAGACCAGTTTTTTGTGCCTCCTGGGTATGGATAATCGACACAAATATTCCTTTAAGTATTTGACAAAGCAGCATATTGCTGCTATAAGGATGAATCCTTTCTTGACCAGGCTCCCCAGATTGCCATTAGAAGGACCATGACAATCACTGTGTAAAGGGTATGGACTGTAGCAAGATCATCTCCATGCTGGTGCTTGAACCCAGAGGCGCTGTGCCAGTTCTCACTTTTGTTCCCATTGGTTTTCTGTCTGTGAGCACGGAGAGAATGTATCCTGCCGTAACAAAAAGCGAGATTAAGATTAAAAATTATTCTTTTTTGTTAACAGTTCAATGGTGTTCATAATGAAGTCCAGAGTGTGCATTGTATCACTGACTAGATTTGGGAAAGAGCTCTTCAAACTGTAAGGGGCTAATAAAGTAATTTCCATAATTGGAAATGCAAAACATTTACCAGGCATTTGGTATTTCTCTCCCACTGACAGGCAGAGAGACTGGGTATGGGCTTGCTGGAGGACACACAGTGCTCTTACTTTTCACTGTTGATACAAATCAGTTGTATGAGAAAAAACATACCCTTTCATTTTGCAATATTATGAGAGTGGCAGGGTTTAAAGAAAATTACCAGTTTCCAACCCTTTAATCCATGGGAATAAGCACAGCATGTGCTATGTGAGCTTCCCATCCTGCTCTGATAACGTGTTTCTATCTCTGCTTTTCAGAGGGGAATTCCCTTGGCAATCTGCATCAAGGTATTAATTAGATAATTAATAAGACACCAATCAGGAGTAACTACACAAGCATATCTGCAGGATTCTCTGGAGTAAGATAGTACATTGCTTTGCCACCTTTCCCAAATGGTTTGAAAGTAGAAGTGTCAGCCTATGGTAACTGACCTTCAGTTACTGTTATCGCCACTGAAGATTGCCTGCTAAGCCCCAGTGGGCTTTCTTTGGTTTCTTTTAAGAGAAAAAAATGTTGAATGTCCACAATTCCATCTGAACTGGAATGCCAAAAGGAAATCAATCAGCTTGTGATTTTCATGTAGCTTAGGAAGGGGTCTGATAAGTATTAGATATATAACAGCCCTGGTTCATACATGTTCCTCCTGTTATTACCACAAGAGTAGGAGTTACCAAAAATGTTACCGCAGATACAGCTTACAAGTAAAGAGCTTTTAAACATAAATTATATAAATATACTTATGCACACTTGGAAGAGAGATGTCAAAACTGATTTGTTAAAAATGAAAGACTAGGAAGTGCAATCTGCAAAGGTAATTAATCAATAAAACAGTTCTGCAGCTGAGATTTTACAGAACGGAGTGGTAGAATTAGAAATACACATTTAACATTCGTATTGGGACAAGGGCTACCTTCTGTCTTGTGTAGCTGCAAATCAGGTGACACAGTTCATGATCATCTGGCAGCATCATGTGAAGACTGTAAGAGGAATATTCTGTCAGCAGTTTGCTTTCCTATTCCTACCTGGGGGGAATGCAGCACGCGCAGCTTACCTCCTGCAAGCATTCATGGTGTCTCGGTGATTGAGTTCCCAATGCGTCAGATTTCTTCTTGCAGAGAGAAAAAAGGCCTTTTTTGTTCTCTTCTTTTCTTGCACAAAAAAGGAAAATCTTCACTCTGTACCAACAAAAAGAATCTTTCCTCCAAGCTCACCAACTTCACCAGTGCTAATCTGGGAGCACTTGATATGTGACAAAGTTCTCAAATTACTGTTTTTCAAAGCCTGATTTTGACACAGTTCTTCAAGAAATTCCCTGCAGCAGCTCACAAGGCAAGTAATGAGTAATTCCAACGACTGGCTTCTTTTAGCTGCTGGGATCCCTTCTTATAAACAGTAGCTTGCTGCTAAAGCGTTGCCAAATTCATAGCAACACAAGTAATGCACAGATGGAGGGTTCTGGTGATGAATAATGCAGGATGAGCTGTAACTTAGAACTACTTTCTCTTAGATCACAGCCTATTTTTGGGTAAAACTTAGTTCCTTTCTACAAGTGTAATTTGGTTTAACTTGCCTGGAGTGAAATTTCAAGCCATCATTGCTTACACGTGCTCCAATATTCAAACATTTTTATGAAAAAGTAGGTGCCTTATTTAAAAATATATTGACTTTTATAACATGATCATATTCAGTAAGCAGTCAATAAGCAGTGTATCAGCACAAAAGAAAACATTTGGACATTTAGGGTTAGTTACAAACTCACATACATCTTATTCTTCCCTGACCACCTGGAGCCATTAATTAACAAGAGGCTGTGCCAATGCAGAAGTTCTCCCAGAAGTTGTGCATTGCCTAATTAGCTGGGTTAATGGTGGCCTCAGCATAATAAATCCAATGGTACAGTAACTATTTGCAGGGCTTGTGAATAAACATTTAAATTTGTAGTTTAGGAAAACAGGCCAAAGCCCTTCTTTCCCAAAATGAAATGTGAACACCTTCTTGCATCATCTTCAAACTGTAAAAAAAAAAAACAAAAACAAAAACAAAACCACCTTATTTCTCATTTAACTGTTATTTTAAGCTTATTGTCGCATATAATTGCTGTTAAGACAAATCCGAACCTGTAGTTCTGGCGCATTTTGAAAGGTTTTTGCCTTTCCTTCACATAGCATTTATGTTTTTATAAAAATAAAATTGGTTGCTTTAGTTTTAGTCAAACAATTAGCAATTTCCAAATACGTCTTGGGATATCACTCCAGAAAATTAAGACTGAGGTTGTTTACTCATACTCTCATCGGTCTTAAAACTCTTCTCCATAAATAACATTTATAAAACGGGCTCTCCTAATTTCATCAACACTGCGACCGTTGTTGAAACTGACGGGGTCTCCAGTCCCTTCACTTCTAAGGGCCACGCGAGTAAAACTCCTGTCACTGGAACCAGAAACTGGCGAGGAAGGTCAACATTCCCTTTGCAACCTCTGAGGTGTTTCGTTTAGGGGCACCCACGCAAACCTGTTAAAAACTGGCCGCGGTAAGTGGGTGAGGCGGCCCGGCCCGGCCCGGCCCGGCCCAGTCCAGTCCAGTCCTCTCAGCGCCGCCGGCGGCCGTTGGGGTGCCCCGGCCAACTACAAGCCCCAGAATGCCCCGGGGTGGGGGGTGTCGTTATCGTTCGAACCTGCCAATGAGAGCGCGCGGGGCGCATCACGTGAAGGGGGGCGCGATTTCAAACGTTCAGGCGGCATCGTTGCGCTGCTTCGTGCTCGGCGGCCCCGCGGCGGTGAGCGCGGCAGCGGCCACCGGTTCGGGCCCTCGGCAGCCCCAGCCGCTTCCCCGGCGTCGCGGCGTGGTGTCCGGAGGTCTTCCGCCGAGGCCCGGCTGTAGAGGGGCCGTTGCGGTCGGGAAGGAGGAAGTGTGGGGGGTGTGTGTCTACGCGAGCTCGTCTGAGGTGGGGCGGCCCGGGTGGCTCCTCGCCCGTGAGGCTTGTGAGCGGCTCCGCGCACGCCGGGGGGCTTCTCCTCCCCCGGGATGTGTGTGTTTGGTGGGGGGTGGGGGGTGTCGGTGTCCCCTCGGCTCCGGTGGGCTCTGCTGAGCTGCCCGGTGAGGGACCGGTCCTGGTAGGTCCGTGCTCGGCGTTAATCCCTTCGGTCCGGCCGCAGTACATGAGGTGCCCTTCCCGAAAGTCTTGACTGACCTCTCGGCGAGGCCTGAGCCGGTTGCCTTCAGTCTACCTCTGCTCACGGGGAGATGGTACTTGATGGGTTTCTGCCCACAAGTGAAAGGCGCTGTCTTAAGCAGAGTATGTGCTTCCTCTGCGGAGCAGAGATGTGCTGAGTCTCGGTTATGTCAGTCTCGAATTAGTGCTGTAAAAAGGATTTTTTTTTTAGCCTGTGTGGTGCCAGTCTTCTGGTGTGACTGGCTAGTTGTGCTGCCTGTCGCAGCTGTATTTGTATAAGGAGTTTAGTTGCTGAACACAGAGCTTGCGTTAAGGAGTTTCAGAAATCCTAGACATCACTGCTGTGTTTGAAGGGTTTTTACAGAGGTTGCAACACTTCGCATATAGTCTCAGATAATCTGATAGTGTGTTTCAAGAGAGGATAGTGAGATGTGTGACATCCCATAAACCACGTTTGTGTGGCTGTCCCTAAATATAAGAGTCTTCAAATGGAACGTTTACCTCCTTGCTAATTTGGCAGTATTATAAAATTCTGTGACCTGTTGCTTTTTTTAACCTACTGCATAGCTAATTCTGTGTTTTCCAGATACAATGGAGGAAGGAAAAGAAATGGCAACACATTGCTCAAGTAACGTGACTGATGAAAAGTTGGGTGTTTGCACAAGCAATGGTAGGTGGAGAACACACTGGGATATTCTCTGCCTGGTGTATCCCATATTAAATGTTAAGACAGTTCAGATCAATAGACTTCCTGTACTGGCTTTATATCTTGTTCTGTGTACTTGTTTCCTTGCATGGGCTGCTTTTGCCAGTTTTAGACTTACAAGCCTCCTAAAGAGCTTGCGGAGAACTAGTGCTAGAGCATGTGTAGTAGTGACATGATGTCATCAACCTCTCTTCTAGATATCTAATCTGAGCTCCTACCTTTTCCTTATCTGCCTGCTGTGGATTCAATTAATATTTAGTGTATATATTAGCTAACGGGACTCACACTGGCTCCTGTTACTGTCCTGTGGTAGTCTGAATTGGAAAAGAACTGACTGATGGGACAGCTATATTGTTATGTAGCTCTAGATTACATATTCCCGCTTTCTTGATTTGAGACTGCTGATACCCTTTCCCACAGCCAGACCTCATGTTCCTATTATGGATGATAGAAATTAGCATTGAGATCTTTCATGATATTTTGGCATCTGTCACAATTATGATCATATTCACAGCTGTACCTTCAATTTCTTTGACCTAAAACATTTCTATTATTTAAACTTGGTAGCTAAAACGTTTTGTTCTCTGACATCAGCTTCACCAAATTGTCAAAGCATAATGCAATCATTTTTGTTGCAAATCCCCACTGTGATAAAATCCTTTTTGTTATAGTTTCAGACTTTCCTCTTCTGACTGATGAAAAGTTTGATTTTGACCTTTCACTCTCTCCAGCAAGGTAAGTAAAGGGTCTACAGGTAAATATACCTTTAAAATGGACGTGCGTAAGGTGCTGGGCTGACTTATTTTTCTTTGTAGTGGAAATGAAGATGAAGTTTTTGTTGGACCTTTGGGACACAAAGAGAAATGTATTGCTGTCAATATTGAAGCAAAAAAAAGTGCTGAAAAAAAGCATGTGACTGCTTCTGATGATAAACTCATGTGGAGCCCACTTACAGAAGAGAAATTTGTGGAAATTTTCAAAGAAGCTCATTTCTTAGCACTGCAAATAGAGACTGGAAGCAAGAATGAACAGACTAAAATTAGCCAATCAGAAGAACAGGACAACAAGATTATAGAAAAATTTGTGGAGGACTCAAAGTCTAAACTGAAAATACTGAGAACCCAAAATATGGAGAAAAGTCCCAGGGCTGTTAAAAGGGAGACATACTGTGTGAAGGATAGCCCCGCATGTCAGCTGCCACCTTGTTTTCAGAAGGAATCGGATAAAGTTTTGTCAGATGACAAAACACATGCTCCTCCAAACAGCAACCCTGTTAAAATTCATGTATCTCCTACAAAAATTGCCAGTTCACCTCTGACACAAGAACAGAAAACTAAGGAAAGAAATACAAAGGCAACTGGCAAACTGCCAATGGCAAAACCTTCATCTACTCTTCGAAAAAGCAATTTGACTGTTGAAAAGGTAAAGACAGCTTATGGGAAACAATGTTTTCTTTAAACACGGCCTTTGTATGTTTGAGGAATGTTTAAGCTGTCCACAAGCTTTTATTTTTAAAAGTGAACTTTAATCTTCTGATGTTTCTCTATCTCGTAAGATCCTTAGGCAGGAAACATTATATATAAAAAAAGAAAAGTTGGGGCAGATACTATGGTATAGTAGCCAACTAGCTTTATCTATCATGACAACGTAGAGAATCTGCAGGCAAATTTCTCTTCCATTGTACTGGTTTTGTGAATACCATCATTCCTGGCTTCCTTCTAAACACTGTTTTGTTGCTGGTAAAATTACTGTACTTAGTGACTTAATGTACAAAAATGGCTTTGTTTACTGTTAACACTTGTCAATGGAACTGAGGGGAGAAAAAGCCCCACAATTATTTTAATAGGACAGGAAAATCTTTTACAGTCCACCACTTGTCTCAATTGTGAAAAGCACTGATTAATGGTATTGCATTTAGGACGTGGCTATGTGACCAACTGAAAATGTATTCTAGGATGGCAAGGAAACAGTTGTGTTAGTATGTGTGTATAAATCCCAGTCTCTAGACAGAGTATCTATTGAATTTTATTGCTCTGCACCTTATGGCTTAGGGTCCAGTATGTACTGCAGACTTTACTGAAAATGTGATACTGGATCCCTGAGAACCATCACCTATAGAAAATAGGGGACCATTTGATTTCTTATGGTACAAGTCTTCTTGATTTTGGGTGCTATAAGAAAAAGCATAGTCTCAATGTTTTAACTAGCTAAATTGTATCGTATTGTCTAAATACACAGTTTGGATGATGCAGTCTACTATTGTCGCATCTTTTGGAAAGTTAGAGTAAAGCAGAAGAATATGAATTAAACAGATCTCATAGTTGTAAGAAACAGCTATCACAGTATGTAGATGAACATGATTATATGAAACTCGTGCTGATGACTTGCTGCAGAACTGTCCTTAGGTTGATGTCCAATATCTGGATTCAAGCATGTTCTAGTACTTAGCAAATACACTCGCTAGACTAACTTTAAACTGTATTAGTCTAAAGACTAAGGACTTGACTGGGTTCAAAGGCTTCTTCATTGACTGTTGTCTTGGTTTCTTAAGAAAATCCATTTGTGTAAAAAGCTTTATAGTGATTTCTAGAAACGCTTTAAAAATGTTGCATTGAAATTTACAGCCCAAACCAGGAAAACATACTAGTATTTCTACAAAAAGTGACTTGAACAGCATGGGATCATCTGAAGATCTAATGTCTGATAAATCTAGTGCTGCTTCAGATGTCTTTGAGTCTTCATTCAGTGGCAGTTCCTCAACGCAAGACAAAAAAACCCTTCGTGCACCAAGTAAGGTAATGGCAAGCATGTGATGTTCTGATAAAAAGAAAAAAATGAATACAGTTTATCTAATTTAAAGCTGTATTGTTGCGTATAGTAAGGAAAAGTAATTCCTTTTCTGTAATTGCTGTTCTTGCATGTGCGTTTGAAGTCTATAACACAATGAACATACTTTAGAGCAACTATAAAAGTGTTGGATTAACAAGCATTACCTTTGTTTTTAAAGCACTAACTGCAGGTAAGTGATCAGCAATTTTCTTTAAGAAACAAAGTTTTTGGTGTGTATAGTTAACTATACCATATGGAAAGGTTGCCATAACTTGTATAAAGGTAGAATACCTATAAGCTGTCAGGAGGCTTTTTTTTTTTTAGCTTTAGACACCTACTTCTATGCTGCATGCCAATTCACTGAATCACAGAACGGCTGATGTTGGATGGGACCTCTTGAGGTTATCTGGTCCAACCCCCTGCTCAAACAGGGTCACTTAGAGTCAGTTGCCCAGGACCATGTCCAGATGGCTTTTGAATATCTCCAAGGATGGAGTCTCAACAGCCTCTCTGGGCAACCTGTGCCAGTGCTTAATGAGTAAAAAAAGTAGTAAAAAAAAGTGTTTCCTGATGTTCAGAGGTAGAACCTCCTGTGTCTTCAGTCTGTGCCCATTGCCTCTGGTCCTGTTACTAGGCAGCACTGAACACCGTCCTTTCAGATATTTGTATATATTGATGAGATCCAACTTGAGCCTTCTCTTCGCTAGGCTGAACAGTCCTAGCTTTCTAAACCTTTCCTCAGATAGGAGATGCTCTGGTCCCTTAATCGTCTTAGTGGCCCTTTGCTGGACTCTTTCCAGTAGCTCCAAATTGCTTTCATACTGGGGAGTCTGGAATTGGACACACATCTTCAGGTGTGGTGAGCGGAGGGGAACAATCACCTCCCTCAACCTGCTGGCAACACTCCTAATGCAGCCCAGGATGCCATTAGCATTTTTTGCCTAAAGGGCATATTACTGGCTCATGTTGAACTTGCCTACCAGCACCCCCAAGGGCATTCTCTGAAAAGCTGCTTTCCAGCTGGTTAGTGCCCAGCATATACTGGTGCCTGGGTTTATTCCTTTTACTCTTTAATCCCTTTTAAGTCCATACTCAACTTTGTGGCAAGAATAAAAATAACAGTCCACCTCCTACATCTGTTATTTCAGTTCTGTATAATAACCCAGATATAATTAACTGTTTCTAAGAAAATTCACTTTTAAAACTGTAATCTGAGGAAGGAGTCCTCTAAAATTCACAAATAAAAATCTATAAACCCAAGAAAAAGCATGGCAAAATAATGTGTTTTTTTGCTTTTGAATAAACTATATTCTCTGATTCAGCCTGGCTTAAAGAAGATAACACATCTGAAACTTCCTGGTGTTGCTAGTGGTCTCACGAGAAAGACTACTTCATCATCTTTGTCATCAGTGTCCAGCATGAAGTCAAGTCTGAATTCAAGTTTACCCATTTCTCCCATAGGAAAAAATGGTAATCACTCTTGCTACATATTTGTGCCACAAATCAATTTCGAAGTAGCTAAGCATGTCTTGGACTGTGGGTTTGGATATGTTTTAATGGTGTCCAGTACATACAAGCAGTAAGAAATGTTTTGAATGGAGAACAAAATTTTGTAGGCTATCCCAATAAATACCCATGGACTAAAGATAAATCTTATACTTCTGTTGTTTGTAAAAACTGGATTCATGTAAGCCTGATGCCTACATGCGAGGGTCTGACAAAGCTAGAAAATAAGCAATACCTCAGGAAACATGGTTGGTTTTGTACATGATCTTTATCGCAGCCAAGCATACGAGCTTCTGAGTGCTGTAAGCTTGTCTAACTTGAATTAAAAAACAAATAAACAAAACAACACCAAAACAAGTGAAATACGGAAGGAAGGTGGAAGACCTGGTTCTGAGTTTCTGTAAGCCTAATGCAAGGATGAGCTTTACTCAAGCAGACTAGGTGGGGGGGAGCTCCAAAACCACAAATCAACTCTGGGGACATAACTGAATACAACCAAGAGGCCTATGCTATAATGAGGACATCAGTTTGACCCTTTAGGTAAGCCTCAAAAGATCAGGAAAATAGCCTCCTAAAAATACTGATAGATGTAAGCACCACAGTGATTGTAGATCTATCAAGATACCAAGTTACTGCAAACTTTTATTTTGTACTTTGTTTCTGGATGGATAATAATGTATCAGTAAAAGTTAAAGCTTAATAAGAATTATTTCATATGATAGAAATGTCTAGTCAAGATTAATCTTATTAATGAAAGTAACCTACAGACTAAAAGAACCATACAGAAAACTGAGAAAAGCACGTGTGGGGTAGTTCAGCCTGTGGTGTTAATCAGTATAACTTCAACTATTATGTTCTTGAATGCCTGCTTAAAGGAACAGAGCCAGCTATGTTGGGAGAAAATGTGAAAATTTAACATTAACTTTAATCTACAAGCTGTTTTGGCATTCCTTGAAGAATATTCTTTGACTTGATTGCGGTAATTCAGGAATTTGGTGAGGAGACTTTCTAAAATAGACAAAATTGATGGAGAATTCAGGGAGTAAGTTTTCAGTAGTTGTATGTGTCCTTCTTAAACTTGAGTTGTTTGAATGTAAATTTAAATGCTGCAAACTGCTGTTTTTGTTTCCTGTGTAAGCGTCGTCATTCTGCTTAGTCAAAAACTTTGTAATAAGCAACGATTCAGAAGTATAACTTAACTTTCTATTTCAGGAAAAACAACCACGTCTTCAAAAGCTAGTGTGAGTGGCTCTAAGCTTTCAACTAGTATAAACAGGCTGGCCCTTGTCAGACCTACCAGAGTGTCATCTCTGCAGGCTGCCAATACTGAGAAATCCAGGAACCAAGCAAGATCAGCTAGTGCTCCCAAAATATCTAGTGTTGTAAGCTTGGCTAAATCTTCAGCTTCTGCAACATCATCTGAGGCTGTAGGCAGTGGCATTCAGAGGCTGAGCTCTGTTCCCAATCTGCAGAAGCTATGTCAGCAGAATACAGATGGAAGCGCCACAAAAGGAAGCCTGCATCCAAAGCCCAGGGACAGAGTTTTGTCTGTTCCCACAAGTCAAACTAAGGTTCCAGTGAAGACTGGAGGTAAGCACATACTTTGCATGACCTGTCTTCTAGCCTGGCTATTAAAAGCAAATGTTACCTTGAATGCTTATTTGTTTCATTACACCTCTTGGAAAGAACTAGTATTTTAACTAAAAGGTATCAGTTATAAAGGAAAAAAAAAAAAACGTGTATAGCAACTAACGAAACTTCTCTCTTTAGATACACCACCAAACAAATCAGCACCAAAAGCAACATCATCTCTTGGATTAACATTTTGCAGCACACTTGGAAGGTAGGGCTTAACTGAAAATTGAATGTACCAAGGCATACTTCTTAGAATGCAACAAGTTTGGGTGTTGCAACAATCTTTAAAAGTTCTAACTTCACTGTTTAGTCCCTTGAAACCTTCTAGGTTAGCTGTGTTGATGCCTGTTGGAACTGATTTAAAACAAATAAACAAAAAACCTCAAACTAAACCATGTCCCCCACTCTCTTCAGAAGTAGATGGTTTTCTTTGCAGTGCTAAACAGGCTAGAGTCATTCATAAAGGAATTCTTATGAAGTAAAGCCCTTGTGCTATGATTATCAACTTTATGATTACTGTTGCCTTGCTGACCAAAGGGAAACTGATTTCTATTGTTTGGTAGCATAGTTTGAATAAAACTGTTTCTAGAAGCTTTTGGCTAATGCATGTTTCTTTTTTTAGTGCCATGGCAGTCAGCACTCCTGTGAAAGCCTCAGAAGGTGGGATCTTTCAGAATTCTTGTCTTCCTGAGAGGTCTGTCTTCGTGACTCCTGCCAGTCTGAAGCGGTCTGGCTTACCTACACCTGTTCGTCGTATCTCAGGATTTCCAGTAGTGACTCCTAAAACTACACCAAGAATGGCATTTTCTCCACATGCTGCATCTGTTTGCCAAAGTTTCAGCTTTTCTACCAAAAAGACTCTTACAGCTGGGTAAGACAGAAATCTCTGTATGTGAAATGAGTAATGTAGGGAAACCGCCTCTGAATTATTTTCAATGATGACTTTCAGGTTTCAGGGACCTCTGCTGTTAGAATAAAGCATTTGAGCACAGATGTTGTATAAGCCTAATAAAGATTTATATCTTGTGACTAGTAAAATACTACAAGCCTTACTGAGATGAGTCAATATCTAACACTAAAGAATTATAATCTCTAATGGGAAGTTATTTGTATTTCTTGAGCTAGTAGACAACCTAAGACTTGTATCTGATGCTCTGACTGAAAACAGATTTAGTGTTGGTGTTGTTTTGCTGTTGCCTTCTGATGAAGGAAAGCAGCTGGTTAAAATACATATTACTCTTAACTTTGTTTTATACTGTTGCCAACGCTTCTGTAAAATTACTTGGTTGAAGCATCAATCAAAAAGCTAAGGATTTAGTTGACTGGACTGTAGTTTCTGAGCAGGTTTACCTGTTTTTCGTCTGAAATAATTGCTTGCAGAACAGGTGAACCCTACACTGTTGTTAATTATGTTTGTTTTCTGTGAAAATAATGTTGTTGTCTTTGTATTATTAGCCCAACATCTTCTCACAAGTGCCATATATATATGTATGCAGGTTTGCTTCGTGGTTGGTGGAGATGAACAGTATTAAAGCAGGAATGATTCATGGATAGAAAACTCTTCCTATATGTTATGTTACTTAGGCTAAATGTCCAAAGTAGTATTTTGTCTCGAGGAAACAATTACTCTCTCTACAATGACTTTATCATACTGGTCAGATTACAACCTCTGGTCCTTCAGCTCATGTCAGTACTTCCTCTCAGCAGGGACTGAAGTGGGTTGCTCAGTGACGTGCAGTACTTGTTTGTTAGTTATTGCTTCAAAATCTAAAAAAAAAAAAAAAAAAAACCACAAAATCACATGTGTGAAGTTGAAGCTGCATGTGTGTGGCAATTTAAGATATTAGTGCTTTTATGTGTGTGGGTAGGCTATAAATTTATTGTAGCATAAGAGATCTTGTACTTTGTAGGTAACTAGCGTACTTTTGGATGAAAATACGGGAAGCTTTTTGGCCATTAAAACTTGGGGTAAAAAAGGAGAAAATGAGGTTAGGGTAGTGGCTTGCTGTCTTAGTAGTTCATGCTGATTAAAGAACTCAGTTATTGCCAATACTCTTTTCCCTAGTTCTAAACAGACAAAAGAGAGTAAGACACAGATATCATCTTCTGAAGAAGATATATCTCCTCCACCTGTGCTACCTCTGGCACTTAACTTCTCACCAGAAAAAACTGCTACAGAGGTAGTAGAAAACAAATTAAAAGAGGCTGAAGTACAAAATCAGCTGGCTGAAGAGAAACAAACTGAGGTAAGAACTGACAATACATTTTTCTATAGAAGTACTAAGTAAACTGCTTGAAAATAAATTATTTCAAGATGAGGGATAAGTAGGAAAACCACTTCAGTACACATGAATTTAAAATGGATTAATTCTAAGTGTGTACACCCTCTAGTGCCTATTCTTGGCACTGAGTATTTGTTCAGTGTTTCCACTAAGTTTGTTCCCATCTCAAAGCTAAATGGTCAAATACTTGCAGGTTTCATATTAAATTTCCACTTCTGGATAAATGCTGTGAAATCGTTGTGGATTTGATTAGAAAAGCAATGTCAAAGGGCATTTCCTACTGCAGCCGTAAAACCCTTTTAGTGTGTGTGGGGGAATAAAAGGCACTGCTGTAGCTAAATTCAATCACCTAACAGCAGTGCAAATCTGCATAGAATGAGTGAGGATCAAACCCCAAAGCCCATGTAGCAGTAAACTTAGTTAAGTGTCCCGTACTTAGTCCAGCGAACACTTTTCCCCTCTCCCAAGAATCTACTGGCTTCCTATTGAAAGTTGGCACCCCACAGGCATTAAGGAGAAATGACTGAACTGGTAGCTCTGAAATATTACCCTGTCATAGTGGCTATTGATTTACAAATATTCAGAGGTAGAATAATCTGTAGATTAATTACCTGATGTTGTTGCATCAGTATTTTCCTTGTTAGCTTACTTGATGACTTGAAGTATCTGTTTTAGAATGGCTTAGCACATTCGTAGAACTCCGTTTTTAAGTCAAAAATTGTTTTATGCCCCAAGGAGCTCTTTTGCTTTGTCTCACTGCATTTTCCCTATTTATGATGCTATTGGCAGAGCAAGAGTTGAGGTTTTTATACTATGTGCAAACAGCCCTGCATGAAAAATACCCAACTGTAAATTAAGCCTGTCCTGTAATTATTACAGCTGTATAAGCTGAATTGACTGCTTAAATGTTTATGAAGGAAACATGGAGAACAGAGGGGAAAACCTGAACTCTTTTTTTTTTAAGGCTCTACTGGTAGACATTGGAATAGACAAATCTCTCCCTCACACTTTGGAATGTGAAAGCAGGCCTCTGATTGACCTTTCCAATACTCCTGAACTGAATAAAATTACTCCTCTGAAGCCTACAATCTCAGGGCAGGTAAAGGTAAGTTATATTCAAGTCCTCTGGTGCAAATATGATAACAGAAAAATGTCAACTGGCTGCATATACTTGTCTGCAGAGCAGCAGATAATACTATAAGCATTATTTAATATTAGCTCAATGTGTTCAATATGATACTACATACTAAAGTGCTCTTAAGTAAAGAGACCATAATGTTTAAAATCAAACAACATGCTCTAAACTAAAGTTCAGTGAGCAATCTGCAAATAGGAAAAGGAGGAGGACAAAGAAAAAATGTAATGCTTAAAGCAGTTGTTAAAGAATGAAACTGTTCCGGAGCAGGAATTGAATGCTGTCTTCCATAGGCATGCTGACTCTTGTTTTCCTTTTCTTGCAATTTTTTAGTTCTTGGCAGCAGCAGCTCGTTTTCAGAAAAAAAAGCTGTTTAACTGTTTAACTCCTCTCCTAATCCCCTCCTTAGTTGAAAGATGTGCATTGGGATCTACTCTAAATTTGACAAGCATTTCTGGGCAAGTGTTTTTTGTACACTAGTGGTTTGAAGGTAGATGCCTCTATATATTGGCAGATGAATGGTGGTAACTATGAGGATGTAGTTGGGATCAATTTAATATCAGGTCTTTCAAAGTATCTCAATAGCGGAGCATGGAAGTCTGGCTTTTTGTGGGTTCAGAGGAGTTCAGAAGTACTCTGCCCTGCCTGGATGACAGTGTTGCTTTCACATAGTCATGAAACTTAAAAAAGCTTTTTAGGCTTCTAAGGTGAATATGGGCAATAATCACTTTGTAAGAAGCTCGTGCTTGTCTAAGAATGAGCTAGATGTTTAAAAACCTGAACCTAAAAGCTCGAGTGTGGTGCTTGTATCTGGCTTCTGAATACTAATAGGAATCCTAAACAAAAAAACATACTTGAAGACTATGTTAATAGAGATTATTGCTGCTAGTAGTTATGTACAACAGCTGACTACAAGAGTTAATTTTATTGTTTTTCTTTCAGCTAATTGATTTGAGCTCACCTCTTATCATCCTGAGTCCTGATGTAAACAAAGAAAATCTGGATTCCCCTCTACTCAAGTTCTGAACTGAGGTTGAAATGAAGAATTCTTGTCATCTGTGTTCTTTAAGTGTTTCACTCATACAGTTTTTCTGAAGGTGGCTATAGATGATCTGAACTGCATTAACACAATAGAATTCTAACAGTCTTGGTATAGTAAAACCGATTTGGTTATGTTTGTTTAATGGTTGTGTTCATGAATGTCCTGCAATGGATGTATTTAAACTGTGTTGCTCTAAGGCAAAAAGGGATAGTCTTTGTATTGGAAGTCTTGTCTCTTTGAGTCCCTATCCCCTATGTGCAATGAAGATTTCATTTAAAATAAAAGTTGTTTACCAAACTGTTGTACAAAATGGCAACCTTTTATTACAGGCTCTGGTTAGACTATTTTAGTATTTGACTAACAAATGTTAAGATGTAATAAAGCTAGTGGACTTCAGGGTGGTTTTTCATACAAAAGTGTAGCAAGTTTTAGAAATAAACATCTTGCTATTGAATGCTAGCTGAATACACAAACAGCAACAGTTGAATTTGTGTGATTCAAAGGAGAATGCAACAGCTTGTTACTGCCAGATGGTTTGGTCTTGACATTTGAAGGTTAGACTTGAATTTTCTTACTCAAAGAACAGAAAAATGCTTTCTTAACCAAATTTGCCATGCTTGGATAGTACATGGAGATTTTAAATACAGTGAGGTGAATGGAAATGAAAATGAACACAGCAGTAGCCCATAAATGTTGAAGCAACAAGCCTGTCTTGGAGACTGAAGATTCTTCTGAGGAAACAACCATACTACCTGCTCCTGCCAACTGTGAACCATAAAAATGTGGCATTTTATATAATTTCCTTCCTTTTTCCTGCTTTCCTTCTGTGAAAAGCAAGAGGGGCATCTTCAAACGCAGCAGTTACTAAAACTTTATTTGAACCAGTACTGTGCAGTTAAAAGCAACACTCAAATCAGGTCCTCAATGAGTCTTTAAACAGTGAGAGAAAATAGTTTGGTTGCATATTTCTAAATTGAAACAAAGGAAGATATTAAAAAAAAATGAACTTTTGAGTGATATATTTCTGATTTTGTTTTAAAAAAAGAGGTAAATGAGTTTATGTCCTATACTTCAAGGACTTGCAGGACAGTCAAGCATTCTGTGCCCCTTCAGAATTACATTTTGTGAATGTGTGCTGTTGCAGGCAGCAGATCTAAATGCTGGGTTTGAGCATGACCATGACAACTTACGAACAAGTGGGAGGCATCTGCCACTTGAAACACCCAAATGTGTGGTCCTAAAGATGGCGCCTGGGCAGCTAAATACTCCTGGGATTCACCAGCTGTATTGACTAGCCTAACTAGTTGTTGGAGTTCAGATTGTGAGTTGACAGCTCAATGTGTCTTCAACTAAGAGCCAAATTCCAACCTTCAAGGTACAAGTCAGTCACTCAAACATCCAGAGACGCTTGGAGCACGGTTAGCACAGGATGTCTACCTGGGGCACAGAGCTAGGGCAGATGGTGCTCGTCTGTAGTTGCAGCTGCAGCCAGGTGGAATAACCTTTGGCTTATTAAGTGATAATGAACATGAGGTAATCAAATGGAGGTCATAGTGTTTTCTTCTGGCTCGTCCTTTGTCCATTTTGCTGAGTCCTGTTGCTCGTGGACAGTTGGAGGGCTCTTGCTTGGATATGTTTGAGGGTTCTGGTTGGCCTGAAGTGGGGAGGGTTGTGGGCCAGAAAGCTCTTTGGATTTTTCCACCTTTCTGGTTGGTTGAACAATGTTACCGTCTCCCCTGCACAGCCCCTGCCTCTACCCCTCCTGCAGCCATCACCCTGAACCCCCCTTCCCTGCTGGGAGAGGCGCAGGCCGGCCGTGTGGCACTGAATTAAGCAGTGAAGCAGGGAAAAGCACCAAGAGTACTCTCTACTGTGTGCCTTTACAAGCGAGCAGGTGGTAAATGCAAGTCCTCACAGTACTTTTTACTGTTTAATATCTTCATTAATGACACAGTGGGATCGAGTGCACCCTCAGCAAGTTTGCAGATGCCACCAAGTGTGTGGTTGACGTGCCTGAGGGATGGGATGCCATCCAGGGGGACCTGGACAGGCTGGAGAAGTGGGCCCATGTGAACCTCATGGGGTTCAACAAGGACAAGTTCAGAGTCCTGCACCTGGGTCAGGGCAATCCCTGGTATCAATACAGGCTGGGGGATGAAGGGATTGAGAGCAGCCCTGAGGAGAAGGACCTGGGGAGACTGGGGGATGAAAAGCTGAATGTCAGCTGACAATATGTGCTCACAAGCCAGAAAGCCAGACGTATCCTGGGCGGCATCAAAACAAGCGCGGCCAGCAGGACAAGGGAGGTGATTCTTCCTCTCTACTCTGCTCTGGTGAGACCCCACCTGGAGTACTGTGTCCAGCTCTGGAGCCCTCAGCACAGGAAAGACATGAACCAGTTGGAGCGGGTCCACAGGAGATCAAAGTGACCAGAGGGCTGGAGGACCTCTTCCATGAGGACAGACTGAGAGAGTTGGGGTTGTTCAGCCTGGAGAACAGAAGGCTCTGGGGAGACATTATAGTGGCCTTCCCGTACTTAAAGGGGGCCTACAAGGATGGGGACAGACTTTTTAGTAGGGCCTGTTGCGATAGGGGAAGAGTTAATGGCATTAAACTAAAAGAGGGTAGATTTAGTCTAAATTTTTTACTGCCAGGCTGGTGAGACACCAGAACACATTGCCCAGGGAGGTGGTAAGATGCCCCATCCCTGGAAACGTTCAAGTTCATGCTGGAGGGGGCTCTGAGTAACCTGGTGGAGTTGAAGGTGCCCCTGTTCATGGCAGAGGGGTTGGACTAGTTGACCTTTAACGGTCCCTTCCAACCCAAACCCCTCTATGCTCCTGCCCGTAATACTCCAGTCACCCACACCGCTCCCGCCCTCCATCAGAGCGCCCGACCGCTGTTGGGCCACGCCCCTTCCGGCGGCCGCGGCCGCCGGAAGGGGCGNCTGTGCCGTCTCCGGCGGGGTGGACAGCGCCGTGGCCGCCCTGCTGCTGCGCCGCCGAGGTGGGTGAGGGCGGCGGGGCCGGGCGCTGCCCTCCGCCGGCGCTGCGGGGGTCGCTGGGCATCTCACAGTCTCCTCTGGGCCTCCTCCGGCCCTCCTGCCCGGCCGCTCCCCGCACTGCCGAGGCCGCCGGCGCCCACCCGCCTTCTCCGACCGGTGGAAACGTCTTACCTCGGGCAGGGCCCCTCGGAGAGCCGGGCGCCTCGGGGGGCGGCAGCAGTGAGGGGTAAAGGAGGGGAGGAGACGGGAGGAACTCGGAGCTATGAAATATTATCCTGTTAGGTTGCCAGAAGAGCTCGTTTTTATGTTAGCTACAGGAAAAAAAATCATACAAGAACTGTACTATAAAACTTCACGTGTTGCATGCTCAGTACAGGACTGCTCACATCTTCTGAAAGCAGCAGTTATTCTTGAAAGTCTTGAAAAACAGTTTTTGGGTTGAGGCTGTAGGATTTTCCCTTTATAAGTCATTCTTACCTTCATTTCATAGGCTACCAGGTGACAGGTGTCTTTATGAAGAACTGGGACCCTTTGGATGAACAAGGAGCTTGCTCCATTGACAGAGATTGTGAAGATGCTTACCGGGTTTGTCAGAAGCTTGATATTCCTTTTCACCAGATTTCCTACGTGAAAGAGTACTGGAATGAAGTATTCAGGTAGAAACACGTCTAAAATAGATGGTCTTTCAGTATATTAGTGTAGTATATTACTATGAAAAGTAAAGATGGACAGATAATGGGGAACAACAATTTATTGCAGTATTATCAGTGCTAAGAGAAAGTACTGAAGCCTATTTAAGTTCAGAATTTATATGTTGGTTTTAATATGTTTGTTATTTTTGAAATTAATGGGAGATTTCTCCCCAGTTACTATGAGTGTGTAGCAATTGCTGTGTTGGGGCTCATTTCTTCTGCTTTCTGCATACTGGCCCAACCTTATTGCAACTCGAGAAAAAAATGTTTAATGGATTGCTGTTATTGTCTTTGTGTGTAATTTACACAGTGCTTTTTACATTAATATATACTGAATCCAATTTACCACAAAGTGATTATGAACTAGCCTTACTTCTTTAAACTTCTAACAACTTTGAAACTGTTCTGTAAAAAGGGTGTTCAGATTTTCTGTGGATTTATTCCACTTTAAGGGAAGAAGGTTCTGCTTAGGAAAAGCTGAGAGTTTTTCTTAGGAAGCAGGAGAAGAAGGGTGTAACAACATAGTTTATCTTTTATGCGCTCAACATAAGTACATAAAAGTTGTTCCCTGATCTTCATCACCCCCCTTTAAGTAGTGCTTTTGTCACTTTGTGTTAGAAGGAACTGAGGAATAACCCAGTCACGCTACTTCACGTTGAAATGACGTCAAGTTGAGCCCTAAACTTTTGTACAGTCAGTGAAGAAAACAGCCCTGTTCTGGGAAAGTTCACTCCATTTTTCCCTCCTGGTGTGGGAGAATGAGTAAATGTTATCAAAACTCTTGAGGGTTGTGGGGTGTCTGTAAATGATACTGAATCAAAGATCATAGAAGATTAGCTTTTCTTTTGTTTTCTCATAATTTATTAGTACAGTGTTCACAAAGAGTCTGTTGCAAGTGTCAGGGTTTGTTTCAAAATCCTTTTTAATTTGCTGTCATCTCTGACTTTGAATTTACTCATCCTCTGGACCTCTCTTTAAAGGGTTATTTGTCAAACCACACCTTTTATCAAGAGAACTCTTCCAGGTCTTGTCTTTCCCATGGTTTGTGCAAAGACTGTTTCAGATCTTTACGTCAGAGATTCAGTAGGCATCCTTCATTGCCTTTTCTCCAGTTCTGTACTTAAGTTCAGAACTTCAAGTAACGTGAGCCTGGCTTTATGATGAGTCTTTAATAAAGCTTCCAGTGTACTCTTGCAGTATTTACAAAGGAGTATTATGTTATCATAAGAGTACAGTGTGGAGGCAGCTCTGGGTAGACCCAGATGATTTAATTACTATGAATTGTTGAATTCAGAACTGTTAAAAAGGAATCAGACAAAATAAAAGATATGTTGCTTTATTTTCTGTTTATGTATGTGATGTATAACTTGGTAAGGAAGAAGCAATTAATTTTGTTTCGGATGGTTAAAAGTAAACCCAAATACTAGGGTTGGTGGTGTTCTTTTAAATCCAGTCTATGCCTTCAGTTCCTCTTGACTTCAGTGACTACTGAGGACAAGCCAAGTAATGCAGTGATCAGACTTTTTGATGTCTCAGTACAGCACTCTATGCTGGTTTAATTTCATTAGTTATTATATCAGTGTTTTCAAGCAAATAATACAAGCACTTTAATTATTTGACAGTGTAAAACTACAACATGACTTTGAGAAACTACTTGAATTTCTTGAAGGGGGGAAAAAAAAGACAGGAAAAAATCCCTATAAAATTAAGTCCCATGACTGCTTATGGCAGTATTATTGCAGATTAAGTTATTGTCTGTTCAGCTGAGACACAGTAACTCCTGGGGTGTACTCCACTCCACTGTCTCTTTGAAAAGTTAAACAGGGTTGTTTAATTCTGAAAGTATTTCATGAGAGGAGTAGGATGCGCACAGTGGGCAGCCATGTCTCCCTGAGGGAGTATTAATTTAATAAAACACAGTTGCAAGATCGTGAGTGATCATTTGACCATGTTCTTGGTGCACTTTGGAGCAGATCTTCCAAGCATTGTTTATTACAGGTTAAAATCTAATGGGCGTTTTATTTCTTACATAAAATGCTTAGTATGACTGGGTCTCAAGTTCTCATGTTTAAGCAGATCATTTGGTCTTGGATAGTATTATTCAGTGTTAATAACTTTGATAGACATTTGAATCTTTATTTCACAGTGACCTCTTAAAAGAGTATGAATTGGGAAGGACTCCTAATCCTGATATTGTGTGTAACAAGCACATCAAATTCAACTACTTTCTTCATTATGCTATGGATAACCTTGGTAAGGCATTTTCAAGTGTGTCAGTACAGAGCGTGTGCCGTGGAAATGCTTAAAGGATACAAACTCTTGAGAAGGTGGGGAAAAACACGAGTTCATATGCATGCCTAATTCACATATCTCTGTGGCAGTATTTCAATATTTGCAAAGTATTTGGTTTTAAGTTTGCTTTTAAATATAGAATCATAGAATGGTTCAAGTTGGAAAGGATGTTTAAAGGACATGTAGTCCAACCCCCCGGCTGTGGGCAGGGACATCTTCCACAAGATTAGGTTGCTCATATGTAGGAACAGATTTAATTCAGGGACATACACTGACCTGAGCATTGTTTTAAGTTCTTAGGTGGTCCTTAAAGTACAAAAGCACAAGTGCTGGCATGCTGATGAATAGTTTACAATATTTAAATAGCAGGCGTGCGATTATTGTCAGTATAAGACTTCTGTATAGGTTTTCTTTCTTCATTACTGTCTGCTTTTCTTACTGGATGTTTATAATCCTGTTTTAAACTGTGAATTTCAAGTATGTGCCTTTGTGTTTCGTTTTGGTTCTTTTTTTTTCCTGATAGGAGCAGATGCAATTGCTACTGGGCATTATGCTAGGACCTCACTAGAGGATGAGGAGGTGTTTCAACAGAAACACATTAAAAGACCGCAAAGGCTTTTCAGAAACCGTTTTGAAGTTAGAAATAGTAAGTGGTTTCTTCATTTCATATTTGCTCCTAGATATGAAAGAGAAATTTAAAGTATATTTGGTGTCACAGAATCAGGGAAGCTTGTTACCTTACACACAATGATTATGACTTAAACCCCAGCTTGTGTAGAAGGTTGATTTACGCAAAACAGAGGATTTACGTTACTGAAAGTTACCCTGACTAGTCGAGTATTACATTTTCTATTTTAAGAGGTATCCAGGTGCAGAAGTACAAATAGACATTTTGGTAGTAATCAGCATTCTGGAGGAGCTGTAATATGGTTTAAGGAGACAGTGCTATCTCCTATACTCTGGAGAAGTATTTCAGGAAATCTTTATCATGTATTTCCATGACTTACATAAAAAAATTTTTTTTAATGTTTCTTTTATTTTAGGGAATGTATTAATTGGCTATTCATATAGAAGCCTGTTTTTTCCAGGTAGGTCAAGGTTCTGCCTACACTGCAGTTGGAAAATGCAAGTGCAGCATGTGCAGACATTTTTAAGGCTACAATTCTCAGGTCTGCCAGTGGCTGTACAGAATCAGAGGTTCTCTTGTTACCAGTACCAAAGCCAGCTTGAGGAATGCTGTTTTGGGTATGTCTCTGCATGGCACCCTTACAGCTTGGATGTCAATGCAGACATTTCCCGAATAGCTCTGCAGTGGGCCATAATGCCGTAAAGTAACTCAGACGAAGCTCTGATGTATAACGAGAAGGATGCTATACCCAAAGGGAAAGAAACTTGCAAACTACCTCTGTGCAAAGCTGCCACAATGATGCTTTGTGTTACGGTTTCCCCACTTTCATTTGTTTGTTCTGGACTTAAAAGGATTTATTTGTTTCTTTGTTTTAATTTTATTTCTGGAAAGTTGAAATGGCCCCAGTGGGAGCAACGGTCTATCCTGGTGATAGACTGTGATTCGCAGTTGTAGTATTTTGTGATGCTCTAAGCAGGCTTCCCGCCCTGTTACTGAGATTTTGTGTTATTAGTTGTGACTGACCTACTAGCCTGTAGTTAGTGTTCGTTTGAGTTGAGAAACACATTAGTAGAGTTCGTACAACATCAGAGCTATTAGCTCTTAGAGTGGGCAGAACCTGACTGAAAACCTGTATCAATTTTATTTCATCTGGGCAATTAGAAGACTTCACCTATTTTACAGAAGAAAGCCAACCTCCTGAGTACTTGGAATAACTCTGCTGATTGTTCAAACCGTTGGTTTATAGCAGCATGATTTTAGGGCAAAACTGAATGGGTTTTTTTGAAGAACAGTATACTCCCTAAGATAGTTGAATGTTCATACTCTCATGTGAAATGTGCAAGTTACTTTTGTGTTTCGTATTGTTGGTGTTCTTCCCAGTGACATGTGCAGTAGTCTAATAGATGAGGCAGCGCAAGACTGTAAGATTCTGTGTTGTATAAAATCACAGTCTTTCTAGATCTTTTTAGTGGTAAGAAAATACCCAGACGTTTTTTAAATAGGTTTTGAAAAAACTGAAAAATGCTGTCTTTAACACGTTTGGAAATAATAAAACTAAAATGTTGATTGTCAAACAAAACACTGAAGGAAGTTAAACTATTAAAGGGGGTTATGTTGTGATGCTTTGTGTGTTCTTCACTTGGCAGCTGTGAAACTCCTTCAAGGGGCTGACCTCTTTAAGGACCAGACGTTCTTTCTTAGTCAGATCTCGCAGGATGCTTTGAGGAAAACCATTTTCCCTTTAGGGGATTTAACAAAAAGTTTTGTAAAGAAGATAGCAGCGGAACATGACCTTCATCATGTGCTAAAGAAAAAAGAGGCATGGTAACACTTAAACTCTCTTGATTTCTATTTCTCTCTAAAATAGACTTTCCTGAACATTTTGAACTTTAATCTGTGACAACATGTCAGTTTGCGAGCACCATAATAGACTAAGTTGGGAAGCAGTTCTATAGCTGTCTGCCTACTTAAAAGTACTTTTATGAGCTTGTGGTTAGTTGTGTATTTTAGCTTGCAGATAATTTGTCTGCTGTTGTATCTCAGAAGAACTAAGGTGAAGGTGAATGTGTTAGGACACTGTGAGCCTTAAGGAAAGTATTCTCTAGTACAGCAGGTGAGAAGCCTTTGAGCTTTATTTTCCATAGCTATTAAAGGCTTCCTCACTGTAATTGCTTTTCAATGTCTTTATAGAAATTGGATCATACTGTTTTTCAATTACTTTTTTAAAAAAAAAAAAAAGTTCTGTTTCCCTGGCTGATAAATAATGCTTTGTGATTTGATCCTAAAAATATTATGCAGGCTGCTATTGTATTGCTGATGGTGTCTTGATTGCTTTGAATGTTTATATTCATCTACCATAAATGGTTGTTTGAAGAACGTAGGCAGTAACTGAATGGAAGAGGAAAGCCTATTTGTTTATGAAAGTTTTTTCAAGAGATGTATACCTTTACTATATCATTTTTGTTAGTTTTGTACTTTAATCTGAAAGAGACTTCTGTTTTTGATATACATACAATGTAGTCACTACGGTTAATGTATTTATTTATTGAACATGTGTTCTGTTTCTTACTATTTCTTTTCTGTGCTGGAGCAGATGTGATTTTGTTTATTTTATGAGATGCCTAGAATAGTTTGGGATACATAGCAGGGGAAAAAAATATCCATCTTACACAGATTATTAGTAGACATTATTTCAAATGTTTTTCTCTGCTTTTATGGCTTCAATACCATGTTCCTTTTCAGAGTATGGGAGTCTGTTTCATTGGTGAAAGAAACTTTGAAAATTTCCTTCTTGAGGTGAGCAACATTAAATCTATGACAATCTTTATGTTTTGTTCTTGTTTTGAGTACTAATTTATAACACTGTCTACAGAAAAATCTCCGACAGCTTGTGGCCCATGTGAAGTAGCCAATGTCCCATCTCCCTTTGCAGTCCCAAGCCTACCCAGAAGCTGATGGCAACAGGCTGCAGGAAGTATTTTCCCCCTCCACCAGTGAACAGGCAGTCACTCTGTAGCAAACGGAGTACATGAACTTGCACTCCTGTGCCTGCCAGGCTCTGGCAAGTGGTTGGGATGTGAGAGGGGCAAATGGCTGAATCCTGCTGTTCCCTGGCATAAGTGAGGATGGGGGGAGTGAAGCACAGAAATACTACTGGGAGGCGCTGCCCTTCCTACTTTTCTCTCTAAAGCAGTATCAGGGAAGAGGCAGTAAGCTCCTTGGACAGAGTTTGCTTCTTGAAAAACTGTTTTCCAACTTCAAGAGAACGTAGTGCCAGAACTTTAAATAAACTGTGAGGGGTTTTGGGGCTATCTTGTGACTTAAACAATCTCTTCCTGTTTGGTAGTATTTAGAACCTCAACCAGGTAACTTTGTTTCTATTGAAGATAAGAAGGTGATGGGAACGCACAAAGGTAATTGGCTAACCCACCTTAATAACTGCTTTTGGATAAATGGAACAATACTGCTTATATTTGGAGGGACAAATTTTGTGAAGTTGCAAACCAGTCTACAGGTTTTTCCTAGTTTGATAACTAATAATTGTGGAAAACTTGCTTTGTACGATAGTAGAGCCTTGAACTACAACTGATTCTTGGTTATTCCATGTTGCAAGAAACTAAATTATAATTATTAGGGTTACTGTGATACTAAGTGGTTGTTCATTTAATATCAAGAGACCCTTGTTCATTTAGTTCTTTCAAAATGACCCTGCTTCAGTTCCAGATTCTTTAGTACCTGAACTTTGCAGAAAAAATACACCATGCAGCTCAGTGATGCACAGTAGGACATCAGCAAACACAGGCAGCTTACCTTTTCCTTTCCTTCTGTGTGTCCTTCCTTTGCTCTCCTCAGTTCTAGCTGCCAGAACTGAGTTCCTCTCTCGGGTAATTTATTGAAGTAGGATGCTCTGCTAGTACGTAAAAGTAAGGGAAACTGCTAAGACTGAGTGGTAGCAGAACCACAAATTGTAGCTGAAGTACAGAAAATGTTTGTCTTTTAGAAACCCTAAGAATACCACAATTGAAATGGATTAGTTTGAAATCATGTGCTTCGGGTACAGATGAAAACTTTCAAGTAGATGTTAGTTTAGTTTGTAATTGGCACACTTCTCTAAGGCAACTTGACTCTAAAGTTTTGGGGAGATGAGTTTAACATATTTTTCTGAAAGTAAAAGATTAAAAGTTGCTAGCAGCATTACTTTTTTGTATTTCTTTAGGTTGGTTCCTCTACACAATAGGGCAGAGGGCTAGACTAGCAGGCCTGAAGGATGCTTGGTTCATTGTAGACAAAGATGTCAGCACTGGAGATGTCTTTGTGGTGAGTTAATTAACACCGGTATTGCAAATGATGAATGCAACTTTTTGTGACTCCTGCTGTATGGAATGTGATTCTAACAGGGCAGAATTCTGAGCTTTCCTCCTGTAGGAAACAAGAATCAACTGATGCAGCATCAACAGATTTGAAACATCTTGTCAAAACTGTCTTTTCTTGAGTAGACAGTAGTTTTAGATTTTGGCACAGAACTTTTCCAAACAAGGGGCAAATACTGAAAAGAATCAGTCAGTCTGCCAAGCTCTCATTTTCTACTCTAAAACATGAGGGGTTTATTGTAGTTATTATGACACAGTATATAAAATGTGTATTACCTTGCTTTACTATGTGTTGCAACTTCCTTTTCCTAGTAAAAGAAGTAGTAGCCAGTCATACAGTTTTACAATTTTGAAAACTGAGGCAGAATATATATGATACTGTGAATCATCGGTGTCTTAATGACTAATTATATGAAATGACTGGGAGTTCTGTGGCTTGCTAGCGTTGTTAATGTTTCTTGCTGTTCATGTAGTTGTTATTCTTATTCGACACTGATGTGATTATAATGAGGTGTTCTGCTACTTGATGCGCCTGGAGGGAAAAATCATAACCAAATGAGAGTTGAGAGGAAACAGGCAGGACCGTGAAGAATGGTTTTTTTATGCCCTACAGTAAGGTTGTGTGTGTGCAACACCTTTGTCAGGGGGGTGCTGAGTTGAGGAATTGGAGAAGAGCGAGGTAGCATCTTGTTGAGGTAGGATAAGGAGGGCAGTAGACATCTGAACTCCGCCTGAAGAAAGCAGAAATATGGAGAAAAAAGAACACAAGAAGTGACATGACTCTGAGATGTAGAAGACTGACAAATAATTCAGGCTTGCTTTAGCCTAATTTTTTCATTAAAGGCTTCCACCTGGAAGCTGATTAAGTGCTAACAAATGCTTGCTTTCTTACTTGTTTTGCCTTCATTTTGATATGGCTTGATGCTGCTTCTGTATTTCATGCTTTACTTTGCAAGTTACATGCTCTGGTAAAAATATCAGCGTTAAATAAACCTTGTATTTTAAGGCACCATCAACAGATCACCCTGCTCTGTACAGAGACCTGTTGCGGACAAACCGAGTGCACTGGATAGCAGAAGAACCTCCTGCAGAGCTCATTAGAGACAAGATGATGGAATGTCATTTCAGGTTTCGGCACCAGATGGCACTGGGTAATCCAACCTTGTTTTTTTTTTTTTTTGTTCTACTCAGTTTGTGAAACTCTAGTAGTGTGTTCAGTGTAGTTTTGCAGAAATCCTTGAAGTGTTTTGGCTTACCTTTCTGTTTCTGTGGTGTCTTTATAAGACAACTCTGTGCAGTAGTATCTTGACTTACATCTGTTTAACATAGTGATGAAGGTTTTTCTTTTTTAATGTGAACATAAGGATTAACCGGCAGGTGTTTGGCCATTTTCTGATCTAGTGCCTTGTGTGCTGACTCTAAACCAAGATGGGAGCGTGTGGGTGACACTAGTGAAGCCAGCAAGAGCTATCACACCTGGGCAGGTAAGTTATTAGAAGTGATTTTCTTTCCTTTTTTTGTGTTTTGGCTTATCTGGCTAATAAAACAGAGTAGTGTTTTTATTAGCTGGAGGAAAAGAGTTAACTTATATGCATGTGAGAGCAGTCAGCTCTATTTTGACTATTCATCAGCTATGTTGAAGGAGGTTGTTTCTAGCTTTAAACAGTCTGTTGTTATCCATATCGTCTGAGAAACTGGCTTACAAGTTATAGAAATACATGAAAACATCTCTGGTAATCACTTGTATGTGCAGAAATGGGATCAGTTGTTCTCTTCAATAAATAAAAATGCATTAGTTTGGTAATTGGCTGCTTAATATGGTTTTAATGTTCAAATTTGTTTAGTGAGGATCTGCGTCCAGTGAATTTCATTGTCCCAGAACAGTACTGAGAAGCAGTACTGTGTAGTGATGCCTTTTAACACCGCTAATATAATAGTACTCCATCACATTGTGAACCAGTGGTTCTCAAACATTTTCTGCATGCCCTGTCCCAGCATACTTTCTACCCTTCCTACCCAAAACTTAGGGGCCTGTGGGACACATCAGAAGGCAAATTGTCTGAGGACTATTTGTAACGGAGAGAGAGATGCACTTAAGTGGTCTGAGCTGAGAAGATGAAGTTCACGATGGAATTTCCCCTAACATGCTTACATTTACACTCATGTGAGCCAACAGATCCTACCTGTTTTTTTCCTTTTTTGATTTTTTTTTTTGAGATTTGATCAGAACAAATATAAATGAATACACTCACTGTTGAGCAGGTCTTGCACAGCCTGCAGTTGCTCACCATGCCATTTTCAGCTGCTGAAAAGTCTCTCCCTGTGTTTATCTCCTAGTTTGCCGTGTTCTACAAGGGTGACGAGTGCTTGGGCAGTGGGAAGATCCTAAGGATGGGCCCATCGGTGTATACCATGCAACAGGGCAAAAACAGAGAGGAGGGTACAAAGAAGGAGGAGATTGACAAGATAGAACCAGTAACATAACACGTGGGTTTGTTTACTGAAGGATTTTGGAGAATTTGCTGTGTGAGAATAATAAAGACAATAATAAATATATTTTTTGTTGATCTGTATGTTTTTAAAGGTCAGTTGGCCATCGAGTCCCAGCTCTTGACTGTTAGCACTGGGGAGGTTTAAAACTGAAGCTAGTTTGGTACAATTTTACTGGACTGGATGGTGATATTTATGTCAATATGTATCAAGAGATGTCTTAAAGTTGTTCTGTAATAGTAGTTACACATACAAGAATTTTAAAAACCAGGTCTGAAATCATAAATCTATCTTTTGTACATAAGTGAAATATGTTTTTTTTCTTATGTGAAGATACCTGTCCCTAGGTAAAGTACATATGTTGTTTTACAGTAAATGCATGTTTGTGCTTTGAACTTTGGAAAAGGAATGAATGATACTTAAGTTCAGCATTTTGAATGAACTCTGAGCAACAGATACTTATTTTTAACTTTATATAGTTTTATAAGAAATGCTTTAGATTCTTAAGCTATATTAAGTAGCAGTTTTCAGATGTCTACCTAATTCAGAATTACAAATCTAGGGGCTTAAAAACAGTCTTGATTGCTAATTTTTTTCACACAAGTGACTAATTTTTTAACTGCTGAGGGCAGAAGCTGGTTTGTCTCCTGGAGAAGAGAATGCATTGTTGCGCTTCAGAAAAATGCAAGTTCATACGCATTTCCTTATGTAGCTAACTTAATATAGACCCGATAATAGTTGCGTCTTGCCATGTGTCAAAATGGAGTGGTATTAGGAAGAGCTGAATACCCCTGTCGAAATTCTCTTAAGATGATAAGGATGAGGTGCATATTGAGGACACCCTAAGCTTATAAAAGAATTACAGCAAGTCAACAAAAATGAATTACTGTCTTTCAACACAGTAGCAGAAGGTGACCGTCCCTAAAGTACAGCCTGTGCAGGAGTAGGGCTTTCCAGATGGGTGTAGATTTTTGAGATTTGCATCCAATTTGGGAGGTAGGAAAGCTGTACCCTGGATAGATCTTTTCAGCAGATCTGAAGGCTTGGGTTACATGTACATCCTTTTCTGTTGCCTTAGTATCTTCTAAGAATTCCTTTTATTTATTCTGTTAAGGAAAAGGTAGTCTCCTTTCTTCAAAGTGTGGAAGTAGAAGGGGGAGAAAACACTCTTCAGTGTCTACCTGTTAGTCTGGCAAAGTTAAACGCACAGTTCAGGGAGCCCTGTGGAAAAAACCTTGACTTAAAATCTTATGTATTTATTTGACATTACACTAGATCCGCTTGAGAGGGGAAAAAAAAAGCCATCCGTTATCACTGGTGCCAAAATCAGTTCAATTTAGAAGTCTGTCTTCAGAGTGTCTATCCATGTGCAGGTTCACTGTAAAGACTATTCATGCTTCACGTCAGCTCCTGATTTCTCTTAGGTTAGTCATGTTATGGGTCCTGGTCATGACTTTATGTGGTTTTCCTAATGTTTTACTTATCGTTCCTGAAGCTTTAGTCTATGCAAAATATGGAATTAATTACTAAGAAGTTAATGCTCCATGTTGTCCTCATCGGAGTTTTCCAGTAAATGTCCCAATTAAAACCTTCACAAGTGTTTTGTGTTATATCACTGTGGTTTTTATTATTACTTCATCTCACAGTGCTCTAAAGTATGTTTGTTGTTTGATACTGTACTGGTTAGAGGTAGGTTCAACTGAGGACATGGAAAAGGACATAGCCATTTCTGTGTCTTCAAAATTCACTTTCTGTTAAAATTCACAGGATTGCAGAGGTTGGCAAGGACCTCTGGAGATCATCTAGTCCAACTCCACCGCCCAAAGCAGAGGCAACTAGAGCAGGTTGCTCAGAGCAGAATTGTTGGGTTTTGAATCTCTCCAAGGATGGAGACTCAACAACCTGCACTAAGATCCGCCTGAGCTTTCTCTTCTCAAGGCTGAACAGCCCCAACTCTCTCAGCTTCTCCTTGTATGACGGATGCTCCAGTCCCACCTCATGACCTCTTCCCTATCTCTGTCAGGGAGTTATCGGTGCGCCAGAGACCTCCTGGACTGCTTGTGCCTCTCAGCGTTGTCCCTCCAGCAGGTATGAGTCCTCCATGAGGAGCAGGGCCTGCAAACATGATGCTTCTTCCAGTTGTCTTTCTTCCTGATCACAGTCTGTAGCAGACACCTACAGGAATGTCACCCATGCAGGTTGCCCCTCTGATCCTGACCCACGTATGCTCTCAGCTGGCTCATTGTCCACCCCCAGCCAGAGCTCCATGCTGTCCTGCTGCTCCCTCACATCCAGAATCACCCTTCTCTTCCCAGGCCATCCTTCTTGGAGATCATGTGCACATCCATGGCAGCATTTTAGCTGTGTGAGCTGTCGCACCATTTGTGATCCCAATGTGATCAACCCATGCAACTGTGCACAGACCTCTAACTCCTCTTGTGTGTTCACTGTGCTTTGTGTGTAGCGTACGGGCACTTCAGAGGGGCATCTAGCGAGGCTTCTCCTGCCTGGATCACCCTGCTGCCTTAGCTTGCCAACCCAGTCCACCAGTGTGTCTCCCCACGCTCTCCTGGATCAAAGTGCCTGGTGAGCAGCAAACCTCCCTGGACACTCGGTTGGATTCACAGCTGGCGCTTCTGTCCCCTGTGGCACGGAATGTCCCACTGCTGTCACTCTGCCTGTCCTTTCTTTGGTACAGTGGCAGGTTTGGACTCTCAAGGCTGCAGGGTTTCAGGGAAGATCCGATTAATCTCTCCCTTGTCACCCCTGCCACAGGTCCTGGTGAATCAGACCCTCCACCAGCGCTCACCTGCTGCAGGCAAGGAGCCCCGCTCTGCCGGGCTGCACGTTCCCTCAGGAGCTTGGTCTGAGTTGAAATCACAGTTAACATTTCCTCTTTCTTCAAAAGAATGTGAGTTACTGGTTTTTAAAGTCCTAAAGTTGCTGAGTTGATACTGTTGTAGTTGCCACCACCTGGAAATGGAAGTCAGATCTTCAGAGTTGGTAAGTGACTGCAGACCCAGTGAAAGCCCAGCTGGTAATTTCGTTTAGCTTAGGGTTCTGTTTCATACCAGTAGTTTCCAACCATCAACATTTCTCATGTGTAATGAGTCCCTATCTCCGTTTTTACTTCCACTTTTCTACCAGGTAGCGTTTCCCTTCCTGTGTGCTTCCAAGAATTTAAATGCCTACATTCTTTTGGCCCTAAAACTCCAAAATTTAGCTATTGCATAGCCACCTGTGACCCCTGGGCGTCTGCTTCTGGGCCTACCCAAACCTGCTGAAATGACATCAGCTTGGGGACACTGAGGTACCGAACTCTGGAGCTCAGGTTGCAGGAGCCAAGATCCATTCCACTGGTTCCCATCATCCTGGTTTTAAACTCACTTGCTTTTAGACAGTATTTTGAACGTGCTCTGAAAAAGGTTTCTAGGCAAAAAACTACTTGTCAAATTTGAGTAGGCTTTGCAAATACTTTCAGAACAACAAAAAAATCCCACAATAATTTTGATAAATTTGCTATTTTTTTTCCAGATAAATGTTTTCTGGGTGTGAGCATTACTGCAGTGATGGGTGGCGCTGCTGGGTGGTTTAGGCTCCGCTTTACTGCCCGGGCACAGCGTTGCTGGCCACAAGCACAGTGGGAAAGCACCTCGCTCCAGGGGATGGATGGCTCGTTCAAGCAGGGGAGGGGTTTCCCTGCGGCCTGAATTCGTTTCCTTAACCTTTGAAGAGAAAAGGACTTTTTTCACCCTTCCTCAGCTCACCTTTTATAAATCCCATTCTGAGGACAGATGCTCCCAGTGCGTTATCCCTGGGAAGGCTTTGCTGCTGGGTTGCTGGTACGACGCCAGGCGCATCCTGAGCCCGGGGGACTCAGGGTGCTCGCTTGGCTACGGCACAGTCGGTGCAGAAGTCATAAGTGCTTTTAACATTGTTATGGTGAATTTAGGAGTTCTGACAATGAGACCCCAGGTTTGCTGAGAGCCGCTGAACCAGTGCCTCATAGCAGGAAAGTTCAGCTGATGCTGCTTGTGTGTAGCTGGGACAGGGTACAACCCACGTCTGCTACAGCTCCCATAGGATGGAAGATTTTTAACAAATGCTCCTCTTGCCTCTTGTCCTTCAAGCATCCTTAAAATTGGATACAGCAGCAATCCAGGATGGCTAACACACAAAATTCGTAAGCTAACATGCTGCTCTTTGGTGGAAACCTCTCTCGCAGTGGTCTCAGTTCACTTTTGAGGCTCAGGGACTTTGATTTTATCATCAGAGCTGAACCTCACGGTTCTACTGAAGAAAGCTCATCCAAGGAAGAGGTGAGTATGGATGGTGTTTGGTTAGCAGAGACTCATTCTCTGAGAAGGGTGGCGGCTTCTTCTCAGATTCAGTGCAGCTCGGCCTCTTGCTGTGATGATGAGCAAAGACCTTTGACATGATAAAGCAATTGCTGCTGTTGCTCCCAGTGACTCCCACTGTACTGCTGGGAGCTAGGAACTAGTAGGCATTTATGAAATCCAAATTGCAAATAGCTTCTTGCATGGGATGCTTTACAACAGGTCGCACATGTCTAGCGACACGAAGGTTGCATGTTTAAAAGAGCATTTCCAAATAGCTTGTACTGTTCAGAGGGGGTGGTATGCTTCTCTTTCCATCCCGTATGTTTCTCCTGGGTAAGGGTCTTAACTACTGCCCTCCTGCGTGAGGTCCTTGCTCCTCTTGTACACAGGCTCTCCAGCAAGGGGAGTTTTATTCTGTCCTGCACAGGGACACAGCTTCTCAGGGGAGTCTGGCAGAGCAGCTTGGAGAGGCACAGTTCTACCGCTGGATCTGGCTCTTACGTGCAAGATGAGCAGCACCATCACCATTTCTGGGTGCATCTGTAAAGAGGATGGTGGTTTCAGTAACACAAGTTCCACTCAGCCGACAGGATCATGGAATAGTAGGTTGGAAGGGACCTCAAGAATCACCTGGTCCAACCTTTCTTGGCAAAAACCAAAAAGCACACTAATGTTGAGTTGAGTTGAGTTGAGAGCAGTGCCTGAATCCCACGTTCCAGCCTGCCCCAAGGCTTGCAGCCCAGCCTGGACCATCTCCAAACGGTTGTGAAAACACGTGGGGGCACAGCTGTAACCGCCTGGAAACAGGGAGGTAAAAGAGCGAGGTGAGAGCAGAGGTCGGTGCCCGGGGTCAGGCAGCCATGATCCCCACATGGGACCCTCAGTGACACCATCCCTCACGCAGCCTTTGCCAGGGCTGGAATTTGGCCAAGGTTTGGCTTCAACTGTGTAAGTGCAATTTGACTGGTGGGTGAATTTTCTTTTTTTTTCTCTGCTGCAGAAGATTAGCATTGACATGCTTTTAAAAAAATTGTTGGTTTTTCACTTTTTTTGTCATTTTTTTCCCACTTTGGGGAACAAATTGCAAGCAGTTGATTTCACCTTCAAGTTGTGATTAAGCTTCTCAGGTCTTGAAATATTTGGTTTTAAAGGCTCAAGTGAATAAGTATTTAGAATAAAAAAAGGTCTTTTCCATTTTAAAGTAGAGAACATGCTAACAAGGGTTGGAGCATATAGCTGAAAAACCCCAACTCCTGTCAGCTCAAGGCTGGGACAGAGTTGAAATTTCCGTTGTACCCTGTGAATATGGTTGAAACCTGTATTGCTGAGTGTATAATGCCTGAAAAGTCGCACTCCAAGTGCCAATTTTTTCCAAAAGTGCTTGTGTACAACCTGTCTTAATTGCTGTCCTGTTTTCGTTCCTTCTTGGCAGTGTTCCTGCCCCAGCTGGTCCCGCAGAGCTGGAGGACAGGGCTGTCCCCCGTGCAAGGAGAGCAGGGTTGTCCTCTGGTGCTGCTTTCACCTGGATAGCGTCTTCGGAGAGGTGAGACGTCGCACAGGCGTTGTGAAGGGCTTCAGTCGCACCGCGGCAGCTCAGCATTTACGGTCCGGCAGTAAAAGCATTGGCTCTTAGTGTTCGCATCGGCTTGTAGGGCTGAAAAAACCTCTCATCCTCCCGCTTCAAAATGAAGCGTTCACGTGCTTTCTCTCCGTAGCTGCAAACCACGGGGAGCAAAGCTGACATGTTGGTTTTATGAAGCCTTTTTTTTTCCTTTTTAGAACAGATCTGTCTTTTCAGCATACTTATAAGCAAAAAATAACACTTTTTTGGATGCAATATTTAAGTTTGTATGTATACATATTGCCATTCAGCCCCTGCGGACAAGGCTGATCCCTTCTGGGGAGCTGGGAGGTGACTGTGCGCAGCCATCTGTGCTGACTCACCCCGGCAGGTAATGGGATGGGACTCGGGTGAAGATTCCCAGCGCAGCCTCCGCTGCCTGGATTTCAGGGTCGTGCCGTTTCAGAGTCAAGGATACAACTTCCCCTTCCACCTTTATTCCCAAACCCGAATTCTCAAATCTCTCTTTGTCCAAAAAACCCCGTTCAGCTTGGAGACTTCAGCACAGGGAGGTCTGACGAGGGTCTCTGCAGTCCCTTCTTTACATGGGGAAGCTGTTGGGTTCTGCAGCCAGGGACGGCAGAACAAGCAGTGGCGGGATCTCTGTGCCACCAAACAGCCTCAGAGTCAGGCCGTGGAATCACGCAGCAACTGTCTGTTCTGCAGCGATGCCTTCGTCAAGCCGGATCCCCTTTGGAAGATGGAGCACATAATATGGAGGGTGCACAGCAAAGTGAGTCTCCTGGTTGCTCTCCATAAGCATGTGACTCCCTTATCAGTCACATCTATGGTACTATCCAAATTAAAAAATAGGCTGAGGTTTCACCGCAGCTGTTGACCAGTCTCAGTGGGAACTGCCACCAGAGAAGAAGCCCTTCCATCTCCTGCTTGCTGGTCCCGATACTAATGAACGTTTCTTCAGCTTCTTCAGAAGTCTGATGAGCTGGAAACCAGGAAGAAGCTTCTGAAGGCAAGAGGCTGTTCACAGGAAGGGGGCAAACGTGAAAAGCTGATGCGGAGTGAGGGTCCCCAACTGGGAAGGCTGGAGCCAACTGATCTGCCAGTAAGGATGAGCGCAGACCAGAGAAAATCAGGTTGAAGCTGCGGATTTCTCTGAATGCCTTAGGTGCTGGTTTCTTTAAAGGCATCCAGATTGTTTAATTTCTCCAAGCAAAGAAAGACCAACAGCCCTGACTACTACCGAGGCCAAAAAAAACCCCAAACAAAAACAGGTAAGCAAACAAAAAAGATTTGTTTTCCATGCAAGAAACAGGGAGAAAAATGGATGAGGGGAAGGGTACTGGCCACCCGGGCTGGAAAACGGGGGTGTTATGAGCATCATGGTAGCATGCACGATTGGGAGACAATGGTGACAGCAGGTGAAGAGGATGTCCTGCTGATATGGAACATACTTACAACCATGCACAGTTTACGGTTAGCATGTAAAAAATGCTTCCTCTGCATTTATATGCATTGACTTGCTTTAATGAATTAAGCACAATGAACACGATAATCACCCCAACGTGGTGCGCTGGGATGATGGTGCGAAGCAGCGTGCTGTTCCCAGCTTCAGCACCAGGAGGCACCAGGACATCACGTTCATCCCTCCCAACCCTGCACGCCTCGTCCTTGGGAAGTGGTGGCTGTAAGAAGAGCGATCAACGCATACATAATTGTGAAGCTTTCCCCTTTTTTTTTTTTTTTTTTCTGAGTCAACACATTGGAAGGATTGTCACTCGGTGGCTTTGCTCAAGGCAGGGGAAAAGGCGCACTGGCATTTCAGCGCCCTGATGAGCCGGCTGAGAAGCAGAAGTTTTTTAGAGCCCAGCTCCCATCGGGGCTGGGCATCAGGATCGGATCAGGGGACGGATCAGGGGACGAGTCGGGCCAGTGACAGCCCCAGCAGCAGGGCAAACACTCGCTTTTTGTTTAGAGTTCAGGTCCTGCCTGTCCTCTGTCCCCTGCTCCCTGCTGAGCTGGTCATTCGCTTTTGTGGTCACTCGTAAACTCCATTTAACTCTTGAACAGCCAGAGGTACGAAGGAGTTTGGTGGGTTTTTTTTGTTTTGTTTATTTTTTTGTTTTTTTTTTTGTTGAGAACTAGCACCAGATTCTTACACTTATTTGGGTGTGTGAGGGGCCTGATGAACACCAACTTCTGGCTTTGGTTTGCTGAATCTCCAGGAACTTTTTCTTTTCTAAAGCATCTTGTGTTTTACTAAACATATAGCATCGTCTAGAGAAACTTGAGAATAGAAAAAGTTAATGGACTCCTCATTCTATGCAATTTTACAGCATATAGAGTAATTTCTTCGACACAAAAGAGCTTCAAACTCACTCTGAAAGTTTTAAGGTCCTAGAAACAATGAAATACATGCAGAGATTCCCCTTAATCAGACCCTATATGGACAAATTACATTTTCCCAGGGGGCTGCCCCACTCCAGACTTTGATAATCCAACGGCGCCGTTCCCATTCAGTAGCACCATCTTGTGAGCATACTCCCAGGAAAACACCGGCCTTGTAATTACAGCGCATCAGTTCCCATGGGGAAAAGCAACAGGAGACCTACTTCCAGCAAGAAGTTTCATCAAGACAAAAGTGACCCGACTCCTCCGTCCTGTATTTCTCCAGTACTGCTGTGGAGGCTCATGATGGAAATTCCACTGGCGCTTTGCGTTCCTGCAGGGCTCCTGGGTTTGTGTCTCTGGGGTGCAAGGAGCTGGACGTACCCTGCAAGCAGTGTCGGTGGCAGCTGTTACCCAGCAGTTCAGGCTGGCGGATGGGCCATCTGGGTGATCCTGCCAAACTTCAAGTTGGACTCTTGGACAAATGGCGAATTCTTCTTTTTTCTTCTTTTCCTCTGAGAAAGCCCCCAGATAGGAAAGAGGAGACTCAGAGATGTGTAGCGTCAACTTGATGGGAGCTAGCTCTTTCATCCCTCTGCGCATCCGGTTCTTTTCCGATTTTAATGAAATTTGGTCAGAATAGAGACAAGAGGTTCATCCGCATCTTCTGGAACAGGGAAGGTGCCCTGTGTGCTCCCCTCCCCTGGGGCAGGTGCTGTAGAGACTCCCCCTCTCTGTCTCCCAGTCTGCTGCTTTCTCCAGGCTGATGAACACCAGCACAGCAGGAAAATCCTGGGCTGTGCTCACCCCAACACAGGAGGAGAGGCTGAGGAGTTAGAACCAGCAGTGTAGCATTTCTTCTCTGATTTGAAGGACTTCAGGGAAATCTGCATCTAAAAAAAAGGAGGAGGAGTAGCAGAGATCTCTTTGGCAACCTGTACATCTCCAAGGCTGCGTCCCCAGCCCTGCTGCAGCTCCTGCCTGCTGGCAAAGCAAACTCAGCCGGTCTGGTATGGCTTCGTTACGCTGGATGAGGCTTTGTATAAAATTATAAACATCAAAGAAGGGTGGATCATAAACATAAAAAGGACTGGTGTACAAAAAATGAGATAACTAGCTATGAGGCATCTGGTGGATTTAAGATTGGTGCTGGATTAAAGGTAGTTTTTATTTTAATCTAGTTACTTAAGGTGGGGTTTTCTACTGTTCACATATTTTTATCAATCCTTCCTCTCTGGGAGTATGTGAAAGACTGCAGTGTGTCACATCAGCCAAAGGAACTCTGTTAGCAAATTTGCTATATGTAGTAAAACTGTGTGATCAATTTATTACAAGTTTGAAAGGTTTCAGGCATGGCTTTTAAATTGATCATCAATTTATATACTGTTAGTACTTACTGATACTTTAATAACTATAGAAATGACTCAGAATAGCCTGCACTCATTTTAAATATTAAAGAAGGTGTTTTATGGTATAAGATTTTTACACTGAGTTAGTTTGACACCTAGCTTTTAGGGTGAAGGAGATATAGCATTAGAAACCCCCCTGTGAATTGATTAGTAGTCAGGTGCTGAACCTTATTTAAGCCATATGGCCATTTCACGGAGCAGAGACTGTCCTCATCTGGTGCGTCTCCTCTGCACTGCAATACAACAGCAGTGCTTGAATTGCAGAGAAAGCAGGAGAATGCGCTGCCCAGAGGAGAGGATTTGAGACTGGCGACTTTTAAGGTGGCTCCCCAAAAGTTACCTCCTTTCTGAATCCAGAGGTTGAGCATCACTGAGGGATCAGAAGGAATGTGTACAAGCGCAAAAGGTTGATCCTGGGACTCAGAGCAGGCAACTCTGCTCGCGTGCTGCCTGCCACAACTATCTAACCCCTCAGTTGCAACAGGCATCAGCCGTAACTCATCCCTGTAGCTAATGCAGCTGTACTGAGCACCTGCCATGAAAATCCAGCCCAGGGTAGACGAGGTTCATCTCCAGTTACAGAGAGGCAGGCTTAATACACATGGAGCTTGCAGCAAATCCCAAGGGATGCATGGCATGGATCTGCATCACCCGCAGAGGCAAGTCAAACGCTTTGCGAGAAACAGGAGTGCTCTGCTGCCGGTCTGCTCCAGCGAGAGGAGCCAGAGTCGACAGAGACCTCTTTGGGGTCACCTCAGTTGCGATGGCACTGGCGCTGCTGCAGAGCACTGCCCGCAGGGAAGCCATGCATGGGGCAGATGGCTACCTGGTCAGCTGGCATGTCACTTGAGTGAGCGGGAAAGAAAGTATACAAGCTGCTTTTGGTTTGTGCTTGCCATAACCTAGATGAGATTGGCCAGGGAAGTGTTTTCCCTTGGACAACCTGCTGGAGAAGAACCGTGTGCCAGGCATGCTTTGGTGGCATGGCAGCTCGGTCCTTCCTGACCACCCGCTCGCTCTCATTAGTTTGGCTGTTTTGTGGCAGCAGAACGAACCCCAACCCCCACCCTAACCCTAAGCCAGCAGGGCTTTTCCCTGACTCTATCCACCCCCAAAACCTGTTCCCTGCGCAGCTGGAAGTGAAGGAGTTAACCATTCCAGGCTTTGTTGTTTGTTTTATCCAGAAAATTGAAACATGTAATAAAATGTACCAGTTTTTCTGAAAGTCAAGTCCTGATTTACTGCTTCACCTGGAAAGTTGTTCACTTCACAGCAGCTGCTGCTGTTTTGTACTGGATTCAGCGGGATGTTTCTAACCTGAAGGGACTGCGTGGAACAGATCCAGGTGAAAGGGATATTTATTTCCTTTATAACCGGGTATTCTTTCCCCTCTTAAGACATGCTGGCCTTTTGGGATCTGCTTTTATAACTAATGAAATTACTGCTGTAGGTTCTTTTTTTTTCCTTTTTTTTTTTTTAAATCTGATGAGCATGCGCTAGAAATGCAGCTGTTCTGATTGAAGAGCGCTCTTATCTCTTTGTACCTTCAGGGTGCTCACTCCAGCACAGCTATTTTGTTATGGGTGGCTCGCCATGTGCCATAGACATGTTTTCTTTTTGTTTTTTTTTTCTTTCTGAGTACACGTGTCATTGCAGAACCCACCCATTTGCACTACACACCCTCCAGTCAGCTTTGGTGGGCGCTCGCCAGTGCCGGGAATTTGGCTGCTGCGGAGTGATTCTCCAGCAGCACCTGGCAGCTTGGTGCAGGAGCCGTGGGCTGCGGAGACTCCCTTGGGATGGCCGTGCCTGCGGCAGCCCGGCTGGGACCCGCACCTCTCGCCAACGCTCTGCCTGGCTGGGGACGAGCTGGTGCATCACACGTGGAGCTCCTCTCATTTTTCTCACCCTTTCACTCCTGCCACAGCTGTGCAGCACCGGTGGGCTCCGAGGGGGCTGTGGGGCTGCAGGGGCGAGCGCCAACGTGGGCTCTCCCCGCTGATGCTTTTCTAAGGTCTCCCCTTGCCCCACCAGTCACATCCATCAACTGCACAGACAGAGGGAAGAGCAGCCAGGCAGCATCTTCTCGCCGGGGTTTAAGGAGAGACCCGTTCCTTCCTTGATCTCTCACCCAGCAGAGCTGGAGCTGGAATCACTCGTACTTCATAAATACTTTCACTGCATTTAAAAACATCATACACAGGGACCCATTGCTTCAGTTGCCCTGTTTATACATGCATGGGACTTCACATGCCCATTATTTCCTCGAGCATATGAATATCAAACAAAACCACAGGCCCAACCCTACCTTCTTCGCTCGGAAAGTGTGATATAGTCTTAGCAGGCGAACTAGATCATTTGAGGTGGACTTCCAAAGAGCTGCTCTCAAATGACCAAAAGCAAGAGGGTTTCCTACACGTTAGCCCAAGGAGTTGGTGTTTTTGCAAGCTGTTATATTTGTGGGGGAGGGGGGAACCCCCAACCCATAAGAAACTAATAGTGGGAACCACCCAACTAGATGCACTGTCACTATTATAATGAAAGAGAGCGGCAGCACCTGGAGAGCTGGAGCTTTGAGTTCGTTTCTCTTTCATGAGTGGCTCTGATGTAAGATGATGGCTTTGGGAAGGCCAGGATGGGTGCCGGGAGCCTTAGGCCATGCCAGGCGGGGGGTGGGGGGGCATTCTTTGCTTTGGCCAAGGGTGGCGCTGGGACTCACAGTAGCTGTCAGAGAGACAGGGCACCTCTCAACTTAAGCACAGTCCTCTCCGTACAGGGCAGCTCAGCCCCACTCCTCTGCGGCGTCTCCCCACCCAGCGCAGAGGCTGGGGTCTCGCAGCGGCCTCGGCTGCCTTCATGAAGCACCGGTTCAGAGAGACATTGGTCTGAGCTGCCCCTCAAATAAAGGAAATATGCTCAGAGTACGTAATATTTGAGTTTGAAGGAGTGGATACCCTATCCACTGTGGTCTTTGAGCAGAGGGATGGCAGCAGTAGATGTCTGACCACGACAGAAGGGGAGACACCAGCCCAGTACAGAGCTCCAGGGGTCTCCTGGGGGCACTTACAAATACTTTTAAGTACGTAGAAGACAATAATGAATTAACACGGTCTCTTTGCAAGACACATGTCAGATTAATCTAATTTTCTTCTTTAACAGAACACCTGGCATGGTGGATAAAGGAGCAGCAGCAGATGGGATGTGTCTTCAGTAAATGGTTTGATACTGTCCCACGCTGTATGCTCATATGCAAAACACAGTCAAGGCAGGATGATGTTAATTGATATGAAGTAGGTACAAAACTTGCTTGGCAAGATGGGAAGTTTTACAAGATCCCTCTTGGGCTTAGTTTTATTTCATATTTTCATTCATGGTTTGAATGATGAAATAAAAGGGAGCTTGTAAAGGCCACAGATGCTGCCAAAGGATTCCAAGCGTCCTCACGGACAGGACTAATCTCCAAAATGAGCATGAAAAGCTGGAGACTGGATCCAAAAATCAAGAGACTAAAATGGAAAGTGACTCCAGTGCAAGTTGCTACTTACAGGGAGGAAAAGTGAGCTGCATACCAGTCTGTGGGGCCCAAATGCATCCCAGACCGGCCCTGGTGCTGCAGATGACATTGGCGTGGATAAAGATAACATCTCACCAGGGCTGCCAGGGGATCTCCTTTCTGCAACTCCCCCTCCCCGCCGTCCCCCCCCCCGGCCTCAGCAGCAGCATCCTCTGCAGCTGAGCGAACTGCGCCTCTAAGCATGACATAAGGATATGGACAAACTAAGTCCTCCTGCTAGGCAGCGCCATTACAGGCTATTTGCAGATGTACTGGAATCATCATTTAGATTTTTAAGAACGCGAGACAAATCCCCACGTACTCCGGGTTGTGGGAGTGCCTGGGCTACGTAATTGCTTAAGTTACTGCAGCTTTATTGTGCCACGGTGCTGCCACTGGTTCATCTCTTCTGGAGTCTTTTTTCTTACCATTTGCTTAGGCCCAATGTCATTGTAAAGATTAGGACAGTAAAAGGGAATTAAATGGAGATTTTTTTATTATTATTATTATTATTATTATTTTTTTTTGGTTGTTGGTAGGCATACTGCTTGCATTTTGTGGGCTGCTCTGGTGTCCTCTCTCTCTGTGCCATCTCCAGAAAGGCTACGTTAGACCTGGGAAGGGGTTGAAGAATAGCAAGAAGGTACAGCAGCGTTTCTGCGCGAAGAACAAGTAGCTCCGAGCTGTTCAGGTGGAAAGAGACAACTCAAGTGCTCTAGGACAGAGCCGGTCTTCCTCTGTGACCTGGAGAAGGTGACTGAGAAACGGTTGCTCACTGCCTCTCGTGGTGCAGGCAGCAAAGGTGTCCATCGCAGGGGGCAGCACTAAAGCTGAACATGAGTAAGAACTTTTTCTTGCTGCTTATGACCGAATCAGGCAACCCACTGCGTACCAGAAGTTTATGTGGGGCCAAAACACAACAGGACATGTTATTGGAGAAAAAAAGGGCTGCTGGAGACAAGCACAACCCCTCCTGTTGGGGACCCCTGAGCTACAGCATGCTGGGGGCTGTGGACCCTGCTGGGGCCACCTCGCCGTGTAACATGTGGCTGATAATCCTCTTTTCCTAAACATCTGCTGTTGGCTGTTACCGGAGACAGGATCACGGGCTGGGCTGTTCTGTAACTATCCTGTTTATGTGAAAGCCTGAGGCTTATTTCTTCTTTTCCACAGTAAAGTGAACTAATACTTGAGAACAAACTGAAGCATTAGTGTTCCACCAAAAAATGAAGCTGTACGATAAAATTTAGAACAGTTTCCCTTTGGGCTAATTGCTTGGGTTTGTTTAATGGCAAGTTTTGGCAGAGCTGTTTGCAAATTGAAGATCCTTTCTTTGATTTTGCCCCTAAATCATGACAGTAACCAGCCTCTCTCCCCCTGACCTCACACCCTCCCAGTTTGTTGCCTTATGTTTAGAAACTTTTATGGAAAAGCTGGCCAGATGATACTGAGAAATACTTGTATTTCCAGAAAGCTGGCAGACACGTGCAGGTCACTGCTGTGCCTTGTGAGATGTGTGAATGAAGACTCACACAACAGCGTGAAAAGTACGGAGTGAGCCAGACCACAGCTTGGCCTCAGGTGGCTTTAGAAAGCCAAGAACGTAGCCAAGAAAGTCCAAAAAGGTCCTTCTCATTGCAGGCTTTCATGGGCTGGGCTGGCTGCCTCATCCCCCCTTGCTCCTCGCCAAACCGTGTTTTCTAAACCCAGTGCTTTCCTGGCAGTCTGCATCACTCTGGGTTAACAGAGGGTGTTTTCCTTCCACGGACTGTTTCCCAGGTGTGAGAAATGCCGCGGGTTTGGACCGAGACGCAGTGCATACGGTGGCACTCTGTGTCAGCAAAGGGCACTGGGCTGGAAGGGGGATTGTGTGTGGGGGTGTCCACTGGGAGCAAAGCCCCCATGAGACAACACCCGGGGCTGGAAGCATCCCGCAGGGAGCAGTGCTGGCGGCTGATGCTTTACAGCCTCAGCTTCCTTGGCGAGAACGACAGGTACCCGTACGTTCCCCATCCTGCTACTTTCTAAACCCCGGGAAATGCCATTTGGATCCTCAGCATCTGTATTGCACTTTAAATAAACCACCAGAGGAAGAATACAAGTTCAAAAAAAATTTTCTTAATTTATTGTAAATTCTCCTTTCATCTGTGCTGCAATTCCAGTGTTCTGCACATTAATAAATATACATTTGTTAAGAAAAAAACAACCCTCCAGTGTCTAATCTGCCATAAAGCTTTTTAAAAGTCATAAAAATAGGTTTTAACTTTTTTGTCATTAATACAACTGACCCTTATTTACTGCAACAATTCTGATCAAAATAAAAACTACCTACATCTCACTGGGACAAAATATACATACACAGATGTAAAAACAACTAGCGTGGGTTATACACAATGCCTGAGCACACAGCCAAGTGCCAGACCCTTAAAACATTCAAAACTTTTTTCAGTCAGAAAATGTCATACAGTATGTTGCATAATTTTTAAAGGAACAGCACCCTTCCTCCCGCTCCCCTTCCAAAGGCCTCCTCAACACATTCGAAAATGCACAGGAATACAACGAAACCAAGATTACAGTATATATTATTTCATTTTTCCCTCAGCCTCTGCATTTCATTTAGCCTGATTTTCTGTTTTTTTCCCTTTCACACACACAGTTACACAAACGAAAGCCAATATTTTCCCAAAAGGACTGCTGTGGCAAGCGAGGGGCTCCTGAAAGCCTTGGCGACAGACCACACCACTGGTCACGGCCACACCACTGCCACCCTCTGAGTCGCATATTCCCACCATGGGGAGCCGCCAGCAGAGCTCTACCCCACACTGTTGGACACAAACTTTTTCACATCTTATTTTTCCTTTCCTTGTAAACACTGCAGGAAGGTGAAGGTGGCAGACGGGCCACGCTTAACTTCCCTGTACTTGTGAAACCAGCAAATTTTGCAGGAAACATGAAACCTTAAGCCTTTCACGTGCTTTTTGAAACAGCAAGAAGGCCAGGGCTTTGTCAAAGAGCTGGGCAGTGAAACCTGGGCATCCTTAAAGACTTGTATTTCTGCTTTGATTAGCAACACACTGGCACCAGTGGGAAAGAAATTAACAGTAAAATAAAATACTGCGCCTGAGGGAGAACTTGCCCCACAGGAGGAGGGCCCTCTTCTTGGGACATGCAGAGCGCTGGTTTGTTGCAGAGCGAGACCAAAGTCAAAATCTACCATATCATGACACCACTTGTTTTCTTGTTCTTGGTAAGGGAAACATTGACTTGACTTCTTCCAGATAAGAACTGTGTTGAAATCTTAGATGAAGATATGACTTACTTTTAGTCCTGAACATTTCAATGCACTTGAGAGAAGAGGTCAAAACACCAAGAAATAAAAAAACAAAACATTTTTTTGTACGTTTTAGAAAAGGTTATGAAAAAAACCATGCTGCTTCCTTAAAGTGTTCCAAAATCTGTCAACAAAACTTATAAATTATAGCCATGGATTTCAATGTAATCTTTACCGTATTACTTTGAAAACTGCATTGCATCTTAAGGTGACTTCCATGCAAACCTCAGTTACTTTATCAAATGCCAAATTCAAGTAAAATTGTGCAATGTTCATATAAAAAATATCAAAACTTCTTTTAATTGATTTCCTATTATCAAATTAAGAAGATCCATATAAATGTAAAATATACAAAGCAACTTTTTCTTTAGCAACACCATACAAAATATATAAAAGTATCTACACTTTTTATATATATATAAAGGATTTTTTTTTTTATTCTTAAGACACGTCCATAGGGGGGTGGATAGAGATGCTGGCATAGAAACGAAAGGACACTTGTTGGGATATTCCTCCCTAGAGCCCAGCAAGCCGAAGGGTTCACACTATAGTCAGACAAAACGCCGCAAAAGATGTCTCCTGGTGCTTGTCTTAAGGCTCATGGACTGACTTACTGTAGGTCCACTGTGATAATAATGTCTTTTGCCTTGGTTCTCCCCAGTAATAAGCAACGCCTGCAGCACTGTCCACACTGCGAGCAGGTATCCGTCCCTCACGGTGCATTCCTGTGGCCATTTCCATGCGTTTTGGCAGGGGTTCATGCCGCGCGGAGCGTACCACACAGCAGCCTTATCGCAGGTGCAACTGGGCACCGTGTATCCGCCGCGAGTGGTCAGGAGTCTGCCGTAACGTGAAACCACGTGGGAATCAATGCCCACCTCATCCCCCTCGCTATGCGGCCACTCCGACAAAGTCCAAGGCAGGGAGGCGGCGACCCCGCGGCGAGGAGTCCAGAACCGTGCAGCAGCGATCACAGTTTCCTGATGGTTCAAATTGAAGTCTCGTTACTGCCTCTGTTGGTGAGAAGAAGTAATCATGCAGGCTTAGGGTTAAACAGGCACAGGCAAACCACTCCACCCCAAACCACCTAATCCTTTTTAGAAAGGGCTCGTGCTCCATGAAGTTACCATGCCTTGGCAATCCAACGCTTGCATGGGGGATGCTGCCCTGGAGGCGGCGATCAGCTGGGAGGGACAATGCTGGGCAGTACCCAAGAGATGCACTCTTAGAGGAAGCTCTACGGAGGGCTTGTACTTGGTTAACGCTTGGGTGCAGATGTGAGGTTCACACACAAATCTTACAAGCTGTTAGAAACCTGGTATTTCTTGCATTCTGCTGTCAAATAGCAGAGTTTTACAGTATGTAAAAGGTGTGGAGATAAAACAGTTGCTTAGTACAAGTTAGCTAGTTATTCTCCAGTGATGAATGTATTACCCAGTAGCCACAAGTAGCTATTGCTTGTTAAAGACATCTCTGTTTCCTGGCTAACCAGGATATATTTCAACAGCCAGTTCCCAGCAAGCCAAAGATGTATGTTTATAGTGAGCTGGGAATGGTCTGTGCACCCAGCCAACGTGGGTGTCTAAAGCATGGTGGGACAATGTCAGAGTGGAAGCTGGGTGAGAAATTTTCTCTTGGTTTGGAGAAAGAATGAGGCTAGTATTGGTGTTAATATAAGAAAGACTATGTGCATAAAATGTTTGTGCAGACTTTACATACGGCTGTTGCTCTCATTTTAAATGCAGGAGTTATGACAAGTAATGAGGTTTCTGAGAACACCCTTTGGCTGAAAGCTTGCTCAGGCTTTTGTTAACGTTTGATTTAGCTTACAATAGCAAACACGCACACCGATCGCCATGCAGCAGGTGGGAATCGCGCACCTGGTAATTTAGGGTCACTAGCTTGACGTGGCACGTTCTCTGTAGACTTTGGATCTCCTGCTCCAGCAATGGTTTCCCTCTGCCCAGCTGGACACCCACCCCCTGCTTCCCCCAGCTTAGCACCTTTTCCCCCTAAAACTCTGGGCTTCCTCAGGGCTCCTCTTCACTGAGGTCTTGCCCCCACCTGCCCTCCTCCAAGCTGGCTGCTGGACACCCACAACAGCTCTTGCTGGTCTTACTGGACACCCATCAAGAAGTGTTGCTCCATGTTTACCCTGCACTTATCCTTTTCCTTGGGTGCCTGGTACTGGCTACATTATAATTAACTGTACCCCATTAGTGATAGGTCCTTAATGGCCCCGAACACTCTCTCTGCTGGAAAAGGGGAGGACAGGTGAAAAACAGAGGAAAAAACAACTGTTCCCATGGTCTGAGGGAGATGAAAGTGACGGGTTGGGGGCAGAGCAGCAGGAGCAGGAGGTAGCCCTGAGCAGAGCACCCCTGAAGGCACATATGGCTCCCAGGGCTATGGGTGGGCATTGCTGAGCCTAGCACGGATGAGGGACTGGAAAAAGCCCATCCTTGTCCTGGTGATGGGCTGCGGAAGGTGATGACCTCGGCAGCTCACCAAGCAGGGAGGGGATGGATAATTCACGTGGACACGGGAGCCTGGTTCACTGTGACCAGGGGTCACCACGCCAAGCACAGCAAGTCCCGCAGCAAAGGGACAGGGCAGAACTAGGTTGTTCTAGTCCCTAGCGTGCCAGTAACACATCAGCTTGCCAATTCAGAGCATGTCAGGGTGACCAGTGACAGGTGTCTGTCACAGCATCTTGCTCATGATACTTGGTTTTGGCCCGCTCATCAATGAAACACCGTGGCTTGAGGACATGGTATGGACAAGCACTCAGGACAGTCACTGGGTGCCAGTCACCAAGTGGAAATCCTTGCTCAGTGGGAGTTTGGGGCTGGAAAGCAGGAGAGGCCAGAGCCACAGGAGGTCTGCCAGGGCATCCTGATATGGCACTTACTCTGAGTCTGAGGTGTCAGCATGTCCTGTTCCCACGTGGAGGTTCATGGCCATGCCATTGAGCTGGTCTCGAGACTGCTCCCTCCGAGCATTTTTTACTGTCACCCCCGAGTCTGAGGGAGAGCGGACCCCATCATTTGTCCCCAAGGAAGTAGTCCTGGATGAGATCGTGGTCTGATTGTAATCTGATAGCTTCTCTCGCAGTCGATTCTTCATATTCTTATCCACCAGCGGGGGAGGGTAGGTGACTTTATTTTTTAAGATGCCTGTTACAGAAAAGAGGGAATAATGAGAATTTTGAAATGTATCAGTAATTTCATTTATCAAGCTGAACGCATCCAAGAAGTGACATTTTGTATTTCTTAATGAAACTTCGAGTTTGTCACTTTATTTCAAAACCAAAATATTAGACTTCAGCAACTACCTAGAAGCTTCCCATGGCATATCTGGTCACACGGGTTGAAGCCACTTGGAAAGTGCTCTTCCCTGACAGAGCTACCATATGAACTAATTAATGCTTATTAATCCCCAGTCTCTCAGTCCAGCTGTGAGGCTGGGTTGGCCATGCTACCTTTCCTCTGCTCCGGCTGCTGGTTATTCTGGTAGGACAGAGGTCTGTTCTCCTTCTGCTGCCCTTCGTTCTCCTTGTCCTGGGGTGCTTCGTTGCTGTGGTTCACCTGGTTTTCCCTGTGAAGCTCTACGTTGACCTTGGTCTCGACTTTGAGTTTCTGCTTCCCGCTGGGGTCCTCGCTGTCGCTGGCCATTACGCACTCTGTGGGCCAATAGGGTTTCACATGATTGGGAAGTGTATCAACTGCAATGCAAAAAAACACTAGCTCGAAAAACACTTTCGATAGGCTCTCTCAACCGTTGTCCAGCCTCTCTTGTTCTCTGTGGCTGTGGAGGAGTTGTGCGTGAAACCAGAGCAATGTTTCATTTCAGATGATCCTTGCTGGACTGCACTGCCCTCGGGGTGTAGCAACACCCACAAAACATGCCTGGTAGGACGGGTGTCCAAACCCTTCCCAGAACAAGGTCACTGGCTCCATTACTGAGAGGTGTGAGTCAAACCTGCTCTCTCAGCTCTCCAGGGCTGGCGATCCCACCAGCTCCCTGGCGATGCTGGATTCTGAGGGGTGAGGGCACCTTGTGCTGTGTCTGTGCAGAGCACCAGCACACCGCCTGGACATTTGCCACTCTAAGCCAACTTATCTTTAGAACAAGATGAACTGCACCTAGAAATGCCTGCACTCTGCCACACAGTATTGATACCAGTGGCCAATGGTCTCCCACTCTTTAGGTCCATGATCTCCCCAACCCCACTAAATCCATGTGCCCGTATGGCATGAGGAGAAGCAGGTATTTCTTCCCCCTGCCCTCAAAATAACCAGCTCCTTCCTCCTCTTCCTCTTCCTTCATGTAAGACTTTCCTGGCTGCGTAGCACCTGCCTGCAAACCCACTGACTGTGGTCTGTCTGAGCGCCGTAAGTTGCAGACCTGCCCAAGCATCCTTTTAATTGTGCTCAGACACTCCTGTGAACAAGCCCTCAGGAGGAAGAAAATGCAAGCGGTAGGGATGCTGTCTCAATTGTACTGCTAGTCTGGCAAAATTTTCCCATCTACTCTAAAGCTATTTTAAAGAAGGGAATAAGTCCATTGCTCTCCCCTCGCACTGGGAGTACCTTTGGGCGTGCTGTGGAGTGGGCCACGTTCATTATTTTTGGAAGTGGATGTGTTCCACTTTTTCTCCGGCTCGAGCCCATCTTCCTCACTGTCTGATGAATGGGAGGAGGCGTAAGAGCTGCTGTGTTCATCAAGGGACAGTTCGCTGTCAGAGTCTGAATCGTGCTCTACAAATGTGGAAAGGAGAAACACAGCGATGAAAGCACAGACAGGAGTTGAACAAATCTATCTGACAAATGTACGAGGAGAAAGGAAAGGCAGGCATCTGGTTCAGGCCATGCCAGGGATGAGCTCTTGCATCCGTAAGTGTACACAGAATTAATTCACAAGGACTGTGGCATCCATCTAAGTAATTATGGCAAGCACAACTGCTTGGCTCAGCTAGGGGGCGGGACCTTTTATGTGCATGGGAGGTGCAGAACAGAATGGTGACGCTTTTTACTCTGTTCAATATGCAGAACAGTAACTCCACAGGATCTCAATCAACAGAACACACAGGCAAACCAAGGTACCTAGAAATACCAAGGACCTGCAAATGCACTCTTAAAAACTGCTACAAGGCAACAAAATTTAACATCAAGACCCCAAATGAAAGGAAGTCAGGCAAGAGACACTTTTAATTTTCTTGTACAAAACACGTAACAGTAAAAGAGGATATTGCCTCAAGGTCTCAAACGTTAAAAGATCTCCAATTAAAAATCAAGAGCAACAGCACATAATTTGTGAGAAAGAAAGGGGACGCCAGAAACTGTCAACAGCTGTGACAGCTGTCAGATTAAAACCGAACCATCACAAGAAGCAGATACATGATATTTCCATTCCAGGATTCCCTAGTAAAGCAACCATTGCATAGCTTATTATGCCAAGAGCATAACGAGAATCAGACACACTGAGTCAGACTAACCATTCTATCAGCGAAGCCTTTGAAAAAAGTGCTGAGAAGGAAAAGGTGCAAAACTGGGTCAAAGCATTTAGGATTAATTCTTACCATTGGATTTTGACGGATTCCTATGAAAAATGGAGGAATCTGCTTCAGTCTGACCAGCCCTTGCTTGACTTGAGGATCCACTGAGCTTATGAGCAGCCTCATCCCTTAGGGAATAAAAACAGCTTTCTTGGTCACTTTACTGTTCTTAAAAACCAGGCAGACATGCAGATGAGATTCTTCTGGTCAAGCGCAGACAGCTGCAGTGGATGCTCGCCAGCCTGTGCTTGAATGTCAATGCGGTCACTTTTACAGCAAGACATAAATTATCCTAACGTAGCTGTCTGCCTTTGGCCACATGAATCACTCTGAAAAAGCCTGCAGTTAATAAGCTAAATCCCACTCCTTAAGACATGACTAAATTTTAACAGGCAAGCAGCACAGCCCATATAGTTAACCTAATAGTTATGTTGACCACTGCACTGTTGGAACTCCCCACCAAAGATACGTGCAAAAGAAAATGCATGGAAGAAAATGACAGTCACATAAACCAGAACTGTTAAGACACAAAACAAGCAGCATTTGAACCAAAACATTTCTGTTTTCCACAAGAGCAATGAAAAGGGATAGGCAAGCACCTGAAAGCCATGCACCTGCCACCTGATTACCTGAGAATATAAGCAAGGTAGCTATTGTGGCTCTTGGCTGACCTGACGGTGCTTTCTAGGGAGACAGTGGATTCCCCAATAGTTGTGCGATACATATTTGGCTCTTCTATATATGTGTTGTTACAGTTCAGAGATCGCTGAAGGCAAAAAAAAGACATAAAGCAACAGTGAATGATCCTACCAAAACCACACGTTACCCACATGTGCATTAAAAGTCTTGAAGGAACCAAGTGGTTTTTGACATCGAGGAAAAAAGTTATTCGCTCTCAAAAGTTTTAATTAAAACAGTAATCAAAACTTTTGAGAGAGGCCATCAGTAATCTTTGCACAAGTCACCAAAATCAATCAGACAAGTTACTTAACTATGGACAAGCCAACTATAACTGTATTTAGGTAACTTCCACCAGCAAGAGGATATTTTTTCCCCAGTGTTTTTTCCTTACAGTTAATAATGTAGCTCTTGTTGCAGTGGAATCATCTGGAAGAGGTTTTTTTCCAGTTAAAGTGTTCTTCAAGTGCTTCCTGACTTCTTTGTTAAATACGCAGTGGAAGAAGAAAATGAACAGCCCCTGGATCATTTTAGAGAGAGGAAGAATAAGTCTAAATGATTCATTACTACCAAGCTGCAAATACAAACAGATATTGCAGAACAGCCTTTTTGAAATAACCCCTGAATTCTAGTTCACAGTCCATGATTTCAGTAGCAGTAACTATTTTCTGACTTTGACTGAAATGGCATTGATTGATTTCCTAGGATTTCTTCATAATTTGCTTCCATGTTCAAATGTGCATAAAAGGGCCTGGGAAAATATACACAACGATGCGCTACTCCGGAATTTACAGAGCAGAGATTGTGGTAGGTGTCACCCTCCCTGTTTGGGAGGAAATGTTCTTCTCAAAATATCTAATGTGGACCTCAGTGTCCCACTGGAAGACACTGCAGGGAGTTTCAAGATTGTACTTGCATTAAGATTTTAGAGTTTTTATGCTGCTGATGAGAGAAAATCAACAGCAGCACATAAAAAATACCATAGGCTTTAGTGAAAACCTCTGGAAATGGGGAACTTCTGTGGTACGTGTCCTTAATACTGTTGCTTAGAGAAGTTTAGGAAGCATTGTGAAACGCGGAGAGATAATGGGGGCAGAGAAGTCCCAACTTCTGCTCCATAATCTCCTCGTTCAGCAATAACTCCTGGTGGGAAAATCGTTGAAATCCTCAGGGCTGGGCAGTTGTTGGCTGTCAGAAACCCGCATTAACAGCTTTCGCTGGGGCAGGAGGCACATACGTGTGTGCCTTCAGATGTATTTGCTCTGAGGGAATTCATGCAGCTGCCAAATTGTTATCAATTTTGGTTGGAGATATAGTATATAGAAGCCAATCACTCATGAAGTTGCAGCTGTACCAACACCACAGGATGCCTGCATTTCATGATTTCAGCCAAAGCAATTGACCTAGAGAAACTTTAAACTTCAAGCTCACTTTCTAAACATTCAATCAAAGGTGATCTTAGCTGGCATTAGCACTTTGGGATTATTCATTAATAAAATTCACATAAATGTCTCTCTAAAAATGCAAGTTCAAAGAAGGCAATGACGTGAAACGCCACATACATTCTGCCTCTCTGGGCAAGTTTGGAGAATTCCAGCTGCTGACTTTCTTCCCTCTCAACAGGTTTATATTTAATTTAATTTTATTTTAGTCTTGTTGAAGCCTGGTTTTACAGCCTGAGTAGGTGTATTCATTTCAGAGCACACCAGTTGCAGTGGCAAAATAACCTTGCTCCAGGCTGGCCTGTCTGGGGTGACTCCAGGGCAGAGGCAGTCACCTCCGGAGGAGACCCATCAGACTTCTTTTTCTCCTTGGATGCAACCTGTGGCTGTTGTGCTGCAGCTGACAAGAGTGGCCTGCTAGCAGTAGCTGTTTTAACACTGCAGGCACTTGCCATGACAGTTCCTGCCATCCTTGGTCACATTCGAGTTGTGACCAACATGAAGCTTCATGACTACTTCTGTGCCAGGTCTCCCACAAGTAACTATGTTCTGCATCTTTAATCAACAGTGTGCAGGTGAGGACAGGCAACGTAGTAAATCCCTAATGCAATGGGTTGTATTTGAAAATAATTATTTGGCCCATTTCCTTAAACAGTAAGTTAATTCGTGAAAGCCTTGAACTTGAAGCCATCCACTCTGGGTGAAATAAAACAGTCTCTTATTTGCCGTAGCAACAGAACAACTGTTAACAATGAGAAGGCAGAAGACAGTAACGAAGATTTTTCTCTCTAGGAAAACAGAGGTATAATTGCCTTCTATTATTTATCTGTCACAGGTTACAGTAGTAGAGCACTTATCTTTAGAATGACTAAAAGTGAGAGATCAAATTACTCAAAGTTATGGTTTTTGTGAAAAGAACTCTCTCTTTGAGAAAAGAGAGCAAAAATTGTACTTGCTATCTCAGTCAGCTCATGTTTAGCAGGTTTTGGGAGGTCTGGGTGCAGCAGCATGCTCACTGAGGTCTGCCACAGACAAGATGCCATCCAACTTACCTGCAGGCAGCTGAAAATGGCAAAGAGATAGTGAAACGTCATGACATCGCTGTTCACCGCCATCAGCCCCAGCAGCCACGTGGCACTGATGAGCAGCAAGAGCAGGAACGCTGTACGCAGCACAGAACTGTAAAGCAAACACAGATGGCATTTGCAGGGTGACAGGATACAGGAGAATAGCCCAACTTCTCCGCATAGGCGCTGCCACATGCCCAAGGATTCGCCACCTGGAAAGGACCTTTGGGAAAATTAGGGCAGTGTTCACCAGCTCCCAGTTCCCAACTCTCCCATTTCATTACTCAATGACTTAGCATATTCAGGTAAAAAAAAGGTATTTTATTTTCAAGTTTCTTTCCAAGGTTTTCTTTAAACAAACCAGGCTGTTTGCCAAGCCCGTGCTGTTCAGCCTTGTTGACTCTGAGGAAGAGATCTGGGTGGTAAATGGCCACATCCGTCTCATTTCTGTTTGTTAAGTTCATTCTCACATTCCTTCTCAATGTTACAGCCCAAGGTTTTGGATCGAGGGCACTCAGGGGAATATTTGTTTACTTAAAAACATTATTTCCACAGACGCTTTCAAAAGATGGTCACAATTCCAGTGGCAAAAGTTTTGTACTATGAGTAAAAGAGCTGCCATTAAGTAGCAATTACACTTCACTTGTTTAGGGAGATTTAAAAAAGAAAAAAATTACCCAACAGCCAGGGCTGAACAAACAGCTAGAAAAAGCCTTTTGAAATCTCATACTGCTACCTATATGAAAAAATGAAAAAGGGCTGTCTTGCCACTAGCTAATCACGTTTCAGTTCACAGGTAAATTCTGAGCTTTGGGCAAAACAGACATTCATAGGAACATGCTGCCACAGCAGCTCAGGAAGGCGGCAGGTTGCAGCTTGTGAGGCTTTCTGCTCGTCCCATGGGGAGCGGGACAGGGGGAGGCCGGCCCTCAGCATGGAAACCTCAATGGATCTCTGCCACGACATGGCCGCTCACCCACGCATTTGTGAGGGGAGACCTTTCTGAGCCATGGGCGAGCACAGGGAGACCCAGAACTATGTCTACCAGGGCACGCCATGGGTGGAGGCAAAGTGACAGTGTTGTAGGGAGTATGATGAAAGTTCTGGAAGGACTCTAATGATACCATCTGGGGATCAGACCTTTCCCTCTCCCCTCCCTTCTCCTGCCTACACTTGGTGGTGGTGCAGAGCAGCATGGTGGAGGTTTTACAGAGCCTCTAAGGGAACCCTAGGAGTAGGTGCTGGTGAAGCAGCTCCAATCTCCTCTACCAATGCTGACTGTCTCCTCCAAATATCTTATTTATTTCCCACCTCAGGCAGTTCTGTCCCTTTATTATTCCTGGACAGAACTTTGCCTACAGGTTTTTGAACCCAAACTTACACAACTCCATTTTTTTCAAATGAACGTTGCCTTCGTCTGCATGATGCTTTCATTGCCAGTATAAAGATGACAGTGTTTATCTGAAAAGGAAATTGAAATAACAGTGTGGATTCCTTCTATAAAGTTATTAGGGTTCAGTTTTCAATGACAATGCAATTTTTATCCTAAAATGGTTTGTGGTGCCGTGAATATTTTTCCTTCAATTTACATGTCTCAAAGTTCCAAAATTCATCTCGTTTCAAGCCACATAGTCAAGAACATCCTGGGACCTGATCTGGATGAAACCCACTAAGACAGCCCTATGCAAAGAGCCTTGAGTGAAACATAAAAACTCAAGAATGGCCTTGTCCGGACCAGAGTTCACTCAGCCCACCATCTTGTTTCAGCTGGGCCAAAGCAGAATATAGTAATAGAGCAAGCATATAGCAATAATTCCTCTCAATACTCCTCCAGTCTCCACTGATTTCAAGAGCTGGGATGTACTAGGCAGGGTGGTGCGTTTGTACTTAATTCATTTTGAATAACGCTGCTGGGAATTTGTCCAGTTACTTTCTGAAACCATGCAGAGCTTTACCACCATCATTGTCTCGTTTCTAACTTACCTCCCTGGGGAGCGTTGATGTAGCTTGTCCTGTTTGTTCTGAATCTGCCACTTCCTACTACTAATTGTGTTGGAACATACAGTGAACGGTTGGCTCCATGGCCATATTCTCCAGGCCACCATGCTATTACAAGCTCCTCCCTTCCCCATCTCTGCAGCTTTCTCTTCTCTAGGCTGAAGGCTCCTAGTCCACCTAGTTGCTCCTCCAGCAGGTGCTGTCCCGTGTCTCTGATGACTAGTGACCCACACCTACACCACTTCCAGGTGTACTTCATACTTTTTGAGATGAGGAGACCAGACTTGGTATTCAACATACAGTCACACCATGGATATCTATCTTCTGGTGCTTCATTACTGAGGGATGTTTTAAGGGAGAAGTTAAACACCAGCCCATTTTTTTAAATTCCTGAAAGCGGAATTATTTAATATCCCTTTAGGACTTCTGGATGAAGGGACTTGTTATGACTTATTTGGTTGATTTGTTTTATAAGCTCACCGACCAACCCTTCAAACATGGAACAAAGCGAACGGGAAAAAATAAATAGGTTTCTGGCCATACAGCCATTGCTCCACAAGCAGTCTTCACACTGGCAAGAAGCCCTCTGATTTCCAGGAACTTAGCTCATGTCTTATCTGTTTAAGCAAAAGAAGCAAGCTCCAGTACATCAGCTTCAAATGTAAAGAATATAGTCGCTTCATGTTATGACTATTGGTTGACAAAACATAAAAGAAAAGGTAGCAGTAAGGAAGAAACAGCTCAGGATGCCAAATTCCACCATACTTACAACTACAACAATTACAATGGGCCCAGCGAAACTCCAGATAAGGGTGTCGTGAACAGACAACCAGCAGAAATCAGGGTTCCCATAGCCTTGTGGATCCAGACCAACAGCAAGCCCTGGGTCACCAAACGGAGAGAAAGTATATCAGAAAGGTGCTGTTGAGATCTCCTATATAACCAGGAACATTTTCAAATCACTCTCTGACAATGATAACGGCAAAATGCATTCAATAGGACAGTGTGGGAAGTCAAAATCAAGGCAAATATTGAAATAAAACTTTCATGAATCAAAACCTTTACGTTGGTCACTCCATATCAAACGATACTATAAGTTTTGCCTACCAGAACAAAGTTCAGCTGCATAAAACCGACAATAAATGCAAGTCCCAAATTAATTCTGTTTCAGCACAGTTTTATAGTCATACTCACACAGTGTGATGAAGCCTTGAGGGTGAGTGACATGTTGAGGAATTTCAATAAGCCTATGCAGCAGAATGACATGAATCATAACTGAAGAGATGTCTATACTACAAAAAAAAGTGCATTCTTAACTGCTGTGAGCTTGCTGTCACTAAAATAACACCAGAGACAAAGGAACCTGGGAACTCATGGGAGTTAACCGCTTGAGCTCAGGTGGGATTCATTTTGAGCTGCCATCCCAGGTACCTCACCTTGCTTTCAGCACTGTTTGAAATGGAGTTTGCTAATGCCCTCAAGGCAATTGAGGTAAGAACACACCTTTTATTGTTTTATTTTTCAAAGCCTGGACAATTCCAAGGGAGTCTCTGAGTCCAGCCTCCACCTGCTGATTTACAGTGCCATCTGATTTGGTGACCTACACCTCGCCCATATGGTGACAGGCTGGGATTGCTGCCTTTGACCTGCAAAATACTGCTGAGGTCTTCCTTCTTCAAGACACAGAAATTGATCCCTATGAGGCCTATGGCCAATGACATATGGCAAATGGCTGCGGCATGTTGTCTGGGCATCAGGGGCACCTATTGCGTTGAGCGTATGTCCTGACTCAAGCAGGCGGCCAAGGTTGACGGCAGTGCCGTTCTCCACAAGGAGAATTCATGTGCATTAATAAACACTATTTTTTTTCTAATTGAAGCCCGTGTGTCTTGATGAAAAGACACTGAAAAAGGGAGAGGTAGCTGTGTTTCACTTTCACTGCTTAAAGCTGGCCCACAGCCAATACTCACATCTGGTACAAGCCTACGGTCTGTGAAAATTAAACTGGCTATTTGGCAAAGCAGTGGATATTGGATCTGTTTTCTCTGAAGTGTGGAATGAGATAGGACTGGTCTCCCTCCCTGCTCTCATTGGCCCTTCCATCACCCCCTTCAGCAGTTGCCATCCAGAAAGAATTAGCCATAAATGATTAAGGGACCATAAAGTATTTTATACAGACGTAATTCTATAGATACAGCCTGTTTCCCAGGACTTGATTTCCCCATTAGTGAGACTTAAACCACGTTTTGACCAAACATCTGGCTCTAAAAGTAACTGGCAGACAGCAACATTTTATCACTCTCAAAATCCTACCCTAAAGTCCTTCATTAAACAAATGGGGCAAATCGCAGTCTTCAGGTACGTGGTTCCAATTTTACTGGAGTCAACAATATGTGAAATAACACTTTAGCCAAAGGCAGAATTAAGCCAGTGCAATGTAATATAGAGAGTCATTTTGGCACATCAATTAAATGCTGCAGCCTGGTCATCCTGAGCAGCCTAAGTGTGTGGGCTGCATGATAGCTCACTGGTGTTGGCAAAAACTGGGGCTGGTCCCATGGCTGAGCTGAGCATCCTGTGGGGACCAGCACCCATCCCAGGGGTGTGTCAAGAGCACGCCGTGGGGACATTCCGCCGGAGGGGTACGTTTTGAACCTTCTGAGCTCTTGTGAGCTCAGCAACTGCGTGTGACTCAGGTGACTGCGGGTCAGTTTCACCTGACTCATTGCCTTGCTTACTATTCACAGCAAAGAGCAGATTTGGAAAGTACCATTTTCTGGGGGATATTGGTTTTAGGGCTATGTAAGAACCTGTTTTAACATGAGCACTGCAGTCTCCATGGCAAAGCCGTTACAGCACACATATGCCAACCGGTTAGCATGCTGCCATGAAGACCTGCAGACCTGGAGGGGTCTTGCTGGGTGCCAAATCCAGCCCTTTGCTCCTGAGGCAAGGAAGTAATAAAATCCCTCTCCTAGGTGGATCAAACTACATTTTAAAATGAGCAAGTTTAAAGCAAATTTAAAATGTTCCACTATCACTCCCCATGGAGGAATATCCCAGATCCGCACACTTTTGATAGCTGTAAGCCTTCTCCCAACTGCCATCCTACTTTTATTCATAGCAATTTGCTTTTCTATGCTGTGATTAAAGGTGGTTATTCCCTGCTGGAGTATTCCTTATGTAAACATTTTGCTAAGTTTTCCCCCCTCAAAGGTCAAGGTTCCTTTCTGCACGTAGCCTGGTCCCATCACAGATGCCTTAGGACCGCTACGTCCCAGCCTGAAATGAATGTCAGTTTGAGCACAGAAAACAGAAAAAAATAAATACACAAAACAGAGTAAAGCCACTGCTACTATAGGTTCTTTTTTTTTAGGATAGCTGTGATAAAGATGAAATGGGCTAGATATTTATCTTTCAAGTAAAAGTAAAAAGTCCTTTGGATGTCCGAGACTAAAATCCTTTCCCATATCTAGACTTTTCCACTATTAAGAAACATACACAATCCCTCTCATAAAGCAATTTAAAAGAAATTGCATTTAAGATCATGTTATGGAGGTAGAACCTTTTTACTGTTTAGATATTAAAATTTAAAATTTATAAAAGAAGCTTTAAAATATGTACAGTAACAAAGTTTTCCAGGGGCAAGAAATCCCACATTGTACTATTTATGATGAAATAATTTTCTCTTCAGATGATTTCTAAACCTGGAAGGGCATAATGCAGGCTTAGTTTCCTTTATCCTTCATTTCACAAAATCCTCTCACTTGCTCAGTAATAGACTTTTCATTTAAATGAACTGCATATTCAGCAGATTCAGAGTTTAAATTACAGGAGACAACCTGGAACTGTAACTCATAGTTTTAAAAGTGGAGCATAGTTCCACATCACAGAGAAAAATATCTAAGTAGAAAAATGTAAAAATGGTGCACTTGTAATATTTAGATTGCATAATACTGCTGTTGAGGAGGCCTGAATTAATTCTGAATTCAGGAGAAACTAAACGTGAAACAGAAAATCCTTCTGACAAAATTCTTCTAAAGAGTTATGTCTTCTGAAACGCAAATTGTTTACTGCTATTTAATGACAATACTTCTTTTCTGCCAGAAATGATGCTGCCAACTATCTGATGGCACTTAAACATTCCTAAATATATTGCAGTAGTCCTGTATGTAGTGATAAAAGTTACACAGGCCTGAAAGGTTTTAGAAGTTCAAGGATGATATCTATTTCAAGTGTCAGATATACGTCTAGAGTGGCAGAGCCTTCTGGGCTGTACTTTCAGCTGTGTTGTGGATAAATTGATAGAAGCAGAAATGATGCATAAGGTGACATGGAAAAAACTTACCAGCTCTCCAGAACGAAAGCTAGCCTGTACTAACCTACGCTATGTTTCCATATTACAGTTTCTTAAGTCACATAGTAAAAAAAACCCTATATTTTAAAAATTCTAACTTGTTCCACAGTATTTTTCCAAGTGTATATGAGTGATAGCTATTTGTTTGATTGGAAAGACATCTAAATCTCTGCTGTTGCTGACAGTATGTTGCTATCTGTAAAAATAGAATTGAATAAAAGTTAACTGTCTACCTCTGTTCTGATTTCCCATATGGCAACAGATACATGCTGAAACAGTTGAACCAAAAAAACTTGCTCCAACTGTTCTGCGAAGCGTACTTCCCAAGGAGCTGTCTGCCTGAATTAAGGCAGCACCGTGTGCTTAGGGTAGCACTGGAAATGTCTGATTGCAAAAATAGGCATGGTGAGGGCGGAGGTGGATGTGCTCCTGTGGATCGCCCTGGAACAGTTTAAAAGATTACTGCCTCCAGCATTTCGTTACTTTTCCTCAACTGGAAGTTACTGCATTTGTATCTGAAATTAAGTAAAAGGCTGCTTGAGTACTCCCAGCTCGTTTTTATGCCAAGTAAAACAGAACTGCTGAAATCCCCTTCAGGGAGCATTTACTGCTGGTTGAGAGTAGGCAACAGGAACGTCCAGCGAAGGGCAGTGATGCCCTGTGGGCAGCACCGCTGCTGAAGCCGCTGCAGCGACCTCCCCAAGAGACTGTGTGTTCATATCCCGAGGTACACAGCACAGGGAAGGAAAATTTCTGAAGGCTACAGGCAAAGTAGTTAAAATAAAAATACTGTTATTCCCAATAGCAATGTTATGAAGTCCTGTTTTACCCTAGGTGCAATTATGTTTATGTTATTGTAAAACCCTCATTATCACTTCAGCTGGGGCAACAGACATTTGGTGCACAGATCTGCCAAATTCAGGCTGACTTCTGCTAGACATGATTTGGTGTTGCCCTCGTTCAGCAGAACGCTGAAGTGACAGCAGTAGCTGAGTGCACCCGTAGCTGTCTTGGATGAGGCAACTTTCCTGAATCTGGCCAGTGAGCACATCAGGGAAGGGAAACATAGCTGTTTTGGGGTGGTTGAGGGTACCTGTTATGATGGCAGGAATGCCCCAGCCAACAACATAGTAGAACCGCATGTGCCCGAAGTTGATGTTCCTCACTTCAGTCAGCATCCGGTAGATGTGGAGCTGCTCCACGAACATCCATGCAAAGGTGCTCATGTAGAAATAATGCAGGAGGATGGCAATCACGGTACACACAAACTGCAGAAGGGAAAGGGCAGGGAAATTAGAGTTGCTATTCTGAATCACAACCTGGTGAGTCACGGGCTCCTCTGTGCAGCTAAAGGCAAGTGTAACAAAAAGGTTTTGGCAGAACAAATATACTGCCATTAATTAAGTATTTCAGAGTTTCAGAGAAGCTGTTCATATTGCGAAAGCTTTTTTTTTTTTTTTTAAACGATGTGGCCTGTTCTGAGTCTGGTTCAGTTTTACCCTATCAACGCAACATGCTTTTGTCACTGCCTGTGCCGTCCATGTTCTGTGGCTAATTTCTCTGTGCACATTTGCTGCACAGGTGAGTCTTTTGGCTATTCTGATTGAATTCCTTCTGCTCGCAGGAGGGGCAGGGCTGGCAGAGCTCCTGGCTCTTTCTCGTGGTGCAGAGCAGGAGGTGGGGATGCCCTTAGGGAGGCTGCAGACCCTCTGCCCTGCCTCGTGTATGAGTCTCACCGGCACAATGCCACTCCAGTGAATTTAGCCACAGCGTGTTTAACTGCATCAGCTAAACTGGTCTCACTGCAAAGCCCACATATTTCTCCTGAGAATGGCCACCCTCATCCTTGGACTGACTTGGTGTCTCCAGTTTCCACATCAAGGGCCATCCTATAGGGTTTTTCTGCTATTTCACTCCTTTCAGGGAGAGAGAGAGATATCTCTCTCCAAGAAAGTGTGCTATTTTGGTAGTTTTGTTTTGTTTGAAAGTAGACACTGGTTTGTGCCTGGTACTAGTAGATAAAGAAGTACAAAGAAACTCCCCTTGAGTTTGATGGAGGAGAGGTGTGAAGTCTTCAGTTTAGGACCAGTCCCCAAGAAAGTCCTTCTTGCTCTAAAAACCTTCACTTCTGGGGACAGAAATCCATGAAGCTTCAGCCCAGGAAAAGTGAACATGCTGACTGTGAGCAATAGATGATCTATAGTCCTTAATGAAAGAAATCCAGCATTCCTTTGAGGAATTTTCTTATCAGTTAAATGTAAAATTGATGTAAATTTGACGTGATCCTATGTAATCCTATGATCTAGCATAAATCAACAGACCATTTTGCCCCTGTGTGATTGTGTCATAGATCTGAAAAGATCTGTTCCATCTACAGCTCCTTTTCTTTTTAAAAACAGAAATAGAGAAGTAAAAGCATGGGGTAAGGCAGTGGCTGTCTCTTTTGTCCTGGTGACTCTACCCTTCACTGACGACGCAGACCTTGCACATCTATAATTCCGCAAGTCATGGAGGATGCCTGGCCATTATCATTGGGCTAAAATGATGCAGCCAGAGGAGATCACCACCTACTCCACAGATCAACGTTTTACCTAATGTCAAAATCAGAGTATTTGACTACAAAGTGGGAGGGTGGCTTCTAGGCTCTACCTGGCTTCAGCAGGGGGGTTAACCCCCTTCTTGTCCACTGCAGAAAACCACCCTAACCACCAGGCTGTAGGATATCCTGGGTCCAGAAACGCTCAGCTGTACCCATCTCTTGTGGCTGTGCTACTCACAGGCAGGCACAGAGGTCACGAGGACAAGCACAAAGAAGGCTAGTGCTGGCTGGGTAGTTAATATCTTCAGCTAGGAACAAGGGGATCTGGAGCTTCCAGTCCCAGGTCTGGATTTGGTTTTAATCCTATTTCAGCAGTACAAGGTGGACCACTCAGCTCTGCCAGGCTGAGAGCAGCAAAAATGAAGGACCTGCTGAAACCAAAGAGCCTCAGTCCTTAGTGTGACTAAGAGAAACAGCTACAGTGGGCAAACTAGTAGCTGAAGTCATCTTTGTGACCAAATGGCCACCTTGAAACCTCTGACCTTCAGAGACTTGCATTTTTGTAGTATCTGCTAATCAGCTTTCCCTCCCCAACTTAATGGGATGGGGATGGGTGAAAACAGGAATGACCACAAGCATCCAACACCTGTACTGAAATTTTGCAATTAACCTTTTCCTTTCAAAAGCAGAGCAAAGGATTCTGTTAAGGATCTGTAGAAAAGCTTGAATTAAGAGCCTTTCGTGTAACCATTCAATTTTTGTTTCAAAATGTTTTACATTGTGTTCTGGATCCTTTTGTTCCCGTGCAGCACTGACTCCGCTTTCAGATTTTGGCATGACTTTTTAGTGTTTTTTCAAGGTACAGTGCTCAGAAACGTAAGTTTCCTTGTTTAACTTTGCTAAGCAAAGGAATCATACAAAGACCGCCAAGTTTCTGGATTCACTTAATGCATCAGCTTTATTATAACACCAAGTGTTACTGAAAATGTAGCTTACCAAATAAAAGACTTTTTTTCCCCTCTATGTAAGCAGGGCTTTTTTTGTTCCTACTGGCACATGCATATGAGTATACGGCTGCCCTGAACATTACCTTTTTCAGGTAAGAAAAAAAGAAAGAAAATAAATCACTTTCTATCAATAGTCCAGGGAAAGATTAAAACCTCACCCAGAAATGTGACTGTTAATTTACAGAAACCCATAAAAGCCAGGCTGGGTGCCAAGCAGCGTAACATTATTTGTGCTCCAGCATTCTTTCCCTCTTTATGTTCATCAGTGCATGACTCGTTAGACAACTCTCATTCCATACAGACAGATGAATAATTGTCTCAAGCAGACATGGCTTACAGCTCTCCTAACTTCTCAAATTGACTGGGTAGGCTGTAAGGAGCGGCTTTCTGATGTATGAAATACATTCTGTAACTTAAAGATCTTTGTAAGTGGGTTAAAGGTTTGGGGTGTTTCATTGAATCCTGGTAACAATACAGGATATGATCACACCATGAGCCCCAAAGCATGAAAATGGGAAGGAGCAAAAGGGAACAATCATCTCACCAAGTACAACCATTAGTATTGCTGTAATGAACTGTTTTACTACTCTTATAAACCTTTGCTTGGTGCTTCATGATACTATGAAAGGAATCTGGAAATGAGGAGCCATCATTTACTGAATAATTTTTGGTAAGGTCCTGCAGGGATGTGGGCTTGGCCCCCTGCTCCTCAGTATTCATGTCAGAGACTGAAAGAGTATAAACACCCTGCTAGTGAAATGCAGTGAAAAATGAGTGGTGTGTTCAAGAAGGCATGAGAAAGGTCAAGTTACACGGAGCGCTGTGGATCAATTGAAAAGGTGAGTTCATTTGGGCAAAGTTATTTTAATATGCAAACTCGTATATTATGACACAAAGACAACATGGGTCACACATGATGTGAAACCATATCCCAGGGGGCAGGTCACTGCAGAAGACCTCACTGTAGCAGCAGATAACTAGAGTTCCTGGTGCAGGGGAATATTGGAATATGGGACTAGAAGCAACATTACCAGCTGGAAAACTTTGTCCAGTCTAGCACTGACAGTTTTCCAAAAGGTAAAGTAGGGTAAGAAAGCCCAGAAAAAAGGCAACACAATAACCTGAATCTTAGAAATTGAAGAATTAAAGCAGCTTAATTTTATTTAGCTTTCCAAAAGAAATACTATTAAACAGAGGCTTCCTGAGAAGACAATTTTTATAAGAGAGGTCTCTCAAATTTACTAGGAAAAGGTCTTGACAGCACCCAGTTACTGGAAGTTAAAATTAGACAAAATCTAACAGCATGTTTAACTGGGATGAGATACCACAACACCTCACACTAACAGAGGTAAGGGACTCTGCCACCACACCAAACCTCTAAGTCAAGCTCAGATACTTTCTAAAATGCATGTTATAGGTCAAATGGATATCAGAATCCAGGGTGACACTTCAGGCTTAAGTTATATAGTAAGTGAAGCTACATGCCAGGCACAATGGTGTCATTACCATAACAGTGATGATACCCATTGAATGTAGGCATATTCTCCCATTTCTGCTGTTTGGACAATGTGGAATCAGTGTGGTTAATTTTTATTTTTTTTTTGGTGTGTTTTCATCTCAAGATTGTACTTCCCTTTCAAAATTTAGATTGAAACAAGTACAGTAAAAGATTCCTAGAATACAAAATTTCTTCAGAGTGTTCAGATAATCCCTATGCTAACATTCTGAATATTCTTCGTATCTGTTAAGGACACTTTTTATTGCATGGCATCTCCACCTGCCTACTGACTGGTAAAGGTGACTGAAGCTTGGCAGTGCTGGAACTCTTGCCTGCTCGCCTCCTACCTGACTGCATGGTAACCATGACTTTTGTGATGGGTGCTACTAAGAATTAGCAGCAATACTACATATAATGCTACGCAGTGAAGATAGCAGTGAGGTCCTAGGTACAGAACATACACACTTTATGTGTGGTGTATATCCCATATTCAGTCTATTCATAGCATGTGTTTCTTGACAAGGACAATGCTGGAGGTGCCTGCACTAAGCTTTGGCAACAGTTATGACGTGCTGAAGCCAACAATCGCTGTGGCTGGAAGGTACAAAGCAAAGTGACAGGTTTCCTACTGATTCTTGGATGTAGCAAGCTGTCCCATGCCGGGCAAGTGGCTTCTCCAGAATGGCCATGGTGGGTGTGCAACATGCGTATTAGCACTTGCACAGCAACACATAGTTGACCACGTACCAGTCAACACCAGGAGCCGTTTGGGCTTGTGAGGTACTGGCTGCAGGAGAAACCAGACAGCCTCCTACTGAATGGACAAAGCAAGACAGAAAACATACCAATGAAAAGGAAGAAAGAAACCAGTATTCAGGGTTTAGTTCCTGGGATAAGTCTTCAACAGGGTTGCTGTCATTTATTCTCTGAAAATAAGATATAGTCCTATCTCCTGGCATTACTATTAATCACATAAACCAAACAAGAATATATTAAAAGTCTGATGTTTTCCAAATGACTGTTGAGGCCAAGCAGAAGTAAAAAAGAAGGGAAAGTGAAACACACAGGAGCAGGTAAAAGTCGCAATATGAACCCCCTGATTTAAAGCTTGACAACAACTAGCAATACGCCCAGAGAAACTCTTACCGGGTTTTCAGTCTGGTTGATTCCAATGAGAAAGACAAGCTCAGAGAAGAAAAGGGCAGCCACCAGGTTTTTGTGGATACTATGCAAGTTGGATCGTAGTGTGCGGATCAGGACCAGCAGTATGAAGGTGATCAGCAAAGCCACCAATGAGATGGATACGGTTGTGTAAGTGACAATCTTCAGAGGAAGCACCTCCCCGTTCTGTAGAAAGACAGATTGACAGGACCTCTGGGAGTTTTTCCTTCCTTTTTCTCCAATCAAATCTACTACTTGGAATGTCAATGTTTTCATTATTACTGAGCCAACGTACAGATTTGCTTTAGGACTAACAGGAGTGGACGATGCCACCTCTTAAGTCACTCAACATGTTGAGTGCGTACAGGTAGCATCCAGAGGGTGCACCAGCCAGGTAAGAAGTTGCTTTTAGCAGACCAAACGGCGGGTGCTGTCTGGCACGGGGCAATGCACTCCTGGTACCCTGCAACATAGGATCAATCTACCGACGATGCTCTGAGTCATGCTCAAAGCTCAAGCTCTGAATCAAAGCCCTTGAAAACCAAAGCCCTTGAAAACCAAAGCCCTTGAAAATCATGAGCCTGTCATCACCCACCTCTCGTTTCGAAATGTCCATCAGGACGGCAAAGCTGGTTATATGGTTGCACTGGCAAGCAATATGGCTCTGGTTTCTGGAAAACAGCTCACATCCTCTGGAGGACCAGGCACCTGTCCCGCCAATCCTGCAGGGAAAAAAGGCATTTCTGAGAGCCGTCCTCTGATCTCCCCTCACCTCCTGCTGCTATTGCTCTCTGGGGCAGCTCTTGCTCCACAACCAGAGAGGACTGTAAGTACCAAGACAGAAATATTTATAGCTGTCACCTGCCTGAAAGAATATCATCAACTTAGGCCTTCAGTTTCTGATATGACAGCTGGCTTTGTTGGCTGATTTTTGTGGTTTTATAACTATCTGTTTTGCGTTTAAAAAAAAATATTTTAGAAAATTTGCTTTTGGGTCAGTGACCACACAAGCAATACGGTGAAGTGATTGCACAGAGCAAACTGGTCACAACAAAGGTGAAAAATATCAAAACCACAGAGATACGTGTTTCTGAGTCATCCCCATTTCCCTAGATCTAGACTCTGATTGTAAAGCTCTTATGTGAAATATTTTTCAGCGGTAGTATGATTTTGTTACAGCGTTCCTCTGAAAAGTACACAAGAAAAGGTTAAAACCAGTAAATAATATTTCATATCGGGAGATCACTTATATTAACATTGGGGAGGAACTGTTCCCTTAAAAATTCTTCCCTGTGCACCCTTGGTTAACTCCAATGACTTCAGAAATTATTTTGTATCAATATTAATTATACTATTCTGAAGTTAATGAGCAATAAAAATACTCTTGTAGTTACTGAAGGAGTTTTTAATTAGATATTACAGATCTTTTTCATTCAGCAATAAAATACTTTTTAAACAGTTTTAATATCACTTTCTCTTGAAAAGTACTAACTTTTTAAAAACTCTGCCATTACATGCAGTTTAAAAGCTGCTTTTTAACTGTGGCTGTAGGAAGATGTAACACAGACAACAATACCATTGAAGTTGCCAGCAAATAGCTGATAGATGAATCACTTCAGAGCTAATGAGTTATTCAAGCCCGTACGATGTTTAAAAAATTATGAAAAAGAACTTGCCATTCCCTCATAAATTGGCAGAATTATCTGTGCATAGCAGTAATTACACTACTTTACATTCAGGCAAATGGAGTAGTTTATTATTGCCAATGTAACAGATTTCTGTTGCCTCTTTGATCTTTTCAACAATATAATCTCCTGAAGCTTTTGACTAGGAGGCAAACATTTCCTAGGTTAGTTTGCTCTTTTTATTTCCAGCACAGGATGTTACCTTTCAATGGATTTTTCCATAGGTTTACTAGACTTTTTGGATCATTAGGAAATGATACAGGTATTCCTCTTACCCTGGGCGGACAGTATCATCCTCTCACTATATACTTGGTTTTATGGTTGAAAATTGCAATTATATATGTAATAGTTATGATATTGTGAAATCATAACATGCAGAGCATGTAGTTATCTCCCAACACACCTCTTTTGTTTTATCCACAGTCTCCAACAGGACTGTGCTGTTTCCACAATACCATAAACCCAACAAAACATTTAAGAGGAGATACAGTTCCTAAAATTTTTCACATTTTCAAGAAAAGTATGCCTGTATCTTTAACTTCACTGAATACAAAAGACCTAAATGAGCCATTTTCAGAATATTTCATCTTTCCCTCACACTTCCCTCTTAGAGAGTCAAATACTTTCTGCTTATGTTCTGCTTACATATGAATTGCTTCCTAACAACTGGAAGAGGTCTAAAGTCCCAAAGAAGGTAATTCCTCTCCCTCCAATTTTTCCCTAAAACAAATGAAAGCAAATCCACAACAGTTGATGGAAGGAAAGGTAAGTTGCTTCTTTTCAGTGGAATTGTCTTTGGGCTGACTTTTGATTCAGAAATTTGAGATTCAAAAATTTATTATCTCTACTCATATAATTTCATCTGCAAAACCTCAGTCCACCTTTTTACCAACATCAAGACTTGATTTTGTAATTTTTTGCAGTGGCCCTGGCTGAGGCATGAAGGGTTCATGCTCGCTTGCCAGGTACTCTGTCCATAGTCACTGGAGTGTAACAGGAGAAGGTGCAGCCCATGTAAGAACTGAATCATCTCCTGGAGATGCCCTCCTAAAAAGAAGGGCATGGGGAAATAAGAGTCCTGATCTAGGGACCCCAGACGAGCCATGAATTCAGACACTGGAATCGGACTATGCCTGTCCAGGTATACACCTGTGGGCTGACAGCATGACCAAATACAAGGAAATTGTGAGATTTATTATTACTTGGTGAAAATAAACCCTGCAGAAAGACATGATGGCATTATGTTTGTTAGGAACCACATGGCTAAGCCTTTGTTTGAGGAGTTATGATGATTATTTTCATTTTTCTCATGTCGGTGGGAAGTGACTACACGGCTCTATTCCACCAGGAAACAGTTGCCAGTTGAAAAAAATGAGTAAAAAGGGTTTTCCTCCGGAATTATCTTCCTGGGCGGAACTTCTCTGCTACTGAGACAGTTGCCAGGCACAGCCCTAAAGCAAGCAGGAGACATACGTGATGGAGTGATTCCAGAAGACACAGACGGGCTTCGTTCTCTCCTCTGTTTCCAGCATGGCATACTCCACTATGATGGGTTTTTCCACCAGGTTGGGAGGAAGGTCCCCGTCACTGTGGATGGCTGTGCTCACTACAGGTGTGTTAATTATAGGGCGATTTGGCAATCTGCAGAAGGAGAAAAAGTGACCTACATGTTAAAATGCGAGGCACTGATTTGGTAAGGTTCTGCAAATAAAAGATTTCCAGTCGCTTCCACTCAGAAAGCAAAGCGGATGCACCATCAATCAGCCTTCCAGACACCTGTGTTTCCAAAAGCTCCCGGCACTACTGAAGTGGTTATTCTCCCACAGTGTGCCAGAGGAGGACAAGAGACAGTACTGTGGTGACAACTGCAGCACAGGTGACATTTGGTCACTATAAAAGCAGCTCTGCCTTCCCCTCACATTCAGAGTAAGTGGAAGACATTTACCTCAAGCTCCTTCTGTCAGGGTCATAGTTTTCAGGCAGGAGGTGGCCCAGGGATCGATATATAATGACCATGGCAACAGTATGATGTGTTGAGTCATCTGGGTGTCGCTTCTTTCTCTTAGCAAAAGCACTCTCAGGGCTTAGTGCATCACTGTTCACCTTAGAGGATAATTTTTGATTTGAAGGCTTCATTGTAGGCACTGCTATGGAATTAACACAAATATTAAATTCTTTCCAGGCAACTTCGGAGTTACCATTTAAACTGCTAATTTTGCTTTGCAAAGATACACAGATGTTACTGTTGTTATATCTCTAGGCTCACAATGTTATATTTGGTATTTTTAATAAAATTTTATCACATTTCATAGTTATATAGCTGATAATCAAATAACCATTTAACCATGATTAACCATTTAGTTTAGCTAGAAAATAAGCCATTTCTAAGCTAGAAGATCCGTAAGTATATAAATACCCTGTGCATGATTTAAGGAGAACATTAAAATAATACACATGCTATTAAATTGTATATACGGCAAAGCTAGTGTTACAAATGTAACAACTGGTCATGTGGGTTTTCTCCCTGCTAATTCTGTTATATAATGAGCTTTCAGTTTTGGCAGTATCTCTTAAAAATTCATATTCCCTTTTTCTTTATAGAAAAGTTACAAGTCATACAAGCAGGTGCCCTGTTTCTGAGGAAAAAGTCAAAAAGATGTATTAGGTTATTCACTATTATGCGTTATTTTCACAAGTGTTACTATTTCCCCATTTGGAGGATATTCAGCCATGGTACATGTATAATTATTGCACTCTCTTCCCTTGCCCAAGGTAACTTGTGGTTCCTCTCAGCAATCTCCAGGTACTTCAGCAACACTGGGAAGCAGGTACCTCCCCACGTATTCTCCCTCATCCCTCCTATCTCCCTGCGCAGCTCAAGACTTTATTTGCTGTCTTGTTCTGATAACATGTCTTTGCTCCCAGATTTGGATTCTCCAGTTCTCACACCACTTCCCCCTGCAGAGATCTGCAGGGACAGGGGGGAAGGCAGCTGTGCGGCTGCCATCCCGTCTCATCCTGGTGGGAACAGACGCAGAGCATTTCTCCCGCATCCGTCTCATCCTGGTGGGAACAGACGCAGAGCATTTCTCCCGCATTGACAGGGCAGTTCGAGGGGCCATGAGTGAGACCTGACAGACAGGTACAGCCAGTTACGCAGCCCCCCATGCTCCCACCGCTGCCGGCAGGCAAAATGCCTCAGAAGTATGCACAGCTGCTCCATCCCTAAATAATGTTTGCTTGTGTAGACGGCCACCCCACTCTCACCCTAGTACCACTCTGCTTCACGAGGATTAATCACACTCCTCGGGAGCTAGTCAAAATTGCCCTCCAAACGGCAGCAGAAGGGTTTTACCTTTCCTGTCTGAAGGTCTGAACAAAGTATCAGGGAAGACAACAGATGACTCCAGATCTTTCGGATAATCTTCTTTAATCTCATGAAATCGTGGTACTCTAGCTCCCGTGAAATTAGACTTGTCAAAGATGTCAACAGCAATAACTGAGAGGAAAAAAGTTTCCCATAAAATTAACTTCAATGCTTTCAAATATGATATTGCAACAAAACGAAACGTGATCAAAAGGTTAAAATATCTGCACAATGCAGAGAAGACATTTAAACCCCAAAATACAAAGTCGAATTTAATTTTTCTCAATTAATACCTTAAATGACAACTATGGGCTTACATGTCAGCATTATGTTACATTTATCAAATTATAAATTTATTTTGCAGTGGAAAGGAATTCACAAGATAGTATCTCATACTAGGAAAACACTACTGCCACCACTGCAAATATAGAAGTGGCATGTTCCAATTTCAGACTTGCTTCTTGCAGGGAGGGCTAAATCTGCTGCTTCAGAAATATACTACTTCTACATCCGTTAAACTGCAAAGTCAGCTAAGCAAAGAAAATAACCTGGGTTTTACCAGGGACTACTCCTTAGTCCTCCAGTTCTCTTTCCTCTACACTAGCAGTTCCTCTCTGGGTCACCTCATCAGCTCTGCCTGTTGTCTAACTGCCAAAATATTTAAAAGCAGCTGAGTTGGCTTGAACTTTCCCATTTAAGAGATTGAGTGCCAATTTAGATGTTCTAATAAAAGTGAGAAGGTGGAAGTCCTGGGGGTAACCTTATACCAAAAGCTGTGATCCACTGCAAGTTTCTATGTGAAGAAATATCCAATTGAAGATCTGCAAATTCCCATTCCTTTCCTAGTCTCTAAATAACTCCCAGATGAGCCATTAGGAAACTCCATTAACACCACATTCACCTGGAAAAACTGTTCAAAAGAAAACAGACCCCTTTCAGGCCAGAATTGCCTCATCCCTCCCAAGCTCACGCCTTTTTACTCAGGAAGAGCTGGTTGAAAAAAATCAGGATTTACAACCTGCAAGAAATTCTGGGTTTTGTTTTCATCCCAGTTCAGTTCGGTTAAAATACTGAGCATACTCTTTTTCTGAGTGTGAAGATAAAATTATTTTGATTCTGATAGTTGTGAATCAAAAGGAAATATTTCATTTTTGGTTTATTAAAGACAAATCAAAGTATTTCAGTTTGGCTTAGTTCAACAATAATCCTTTCCCCCGGGAGTTGATGCAGGACTTCATGAGCTTTGTAGCTTGACTGTCTCATGCCTTTGCTTTTTATGCCCCTCTGACTATGGACATGAAGCACTCTCAAGACAAGGTTTGTAGGAAATGTATATTCACTTCTTATACCAATGGGTGTAGTTGGGAAAATAAAACAAGCATTTGGGCACATAAGCCCTTCTTCAGGTGTGAAATACAGGCAGCAGCTGAAGAGCTAAATACAAGTTCAGGCTGATAATAATTTAGACCACCCCTGAAAGAAAAACCAGATAGCAATGCTACTTGGGAGGGACCTCTGAAGGTCACCCAGCTCAGTCTCACCTCCCAGTCAGAGCAGGACTATCACCAACACCCGATCAGCTCAGACTGTTGGTACCTGGGGAGAAAATGAAATAGAGATGGCAGGGGAAAATCGGGGAAAGAGGCCGACCAGGCTGCGGTTGCTGTGCTTCACTTGCATGTGTACAGCAGGGACATCTGTGAAGTACATCGCAGTCCTGCAAGTGCAGAAGCTGCTATTTGCTTGTCAGAGGAGGCATTTACTGTGATGGGTAGGGAAGGTGTCTTGGTACGTCTGTGATGTTTCCTTCTCAGTTTAGAGCCTTTCTGGATACTTTGGACCCCAAGGACTTTGCTCTGATGACAAGTTTTGCAAGGCTGGGAGCGTGTTGGAAGGCTTGGATGCATGATTCTGAGAAAATACCTTTCAGCACAGGAATTTCTACAGAAGATGATTTTCTGGATAGGTTCTGGGCTAGGAATGCACGTGAAAATCAGAGGTATACGATCAATAGTAGTGTGGGTTTTTTCGTACCGCAGTAATTCTTCAGGTGGTGGTGGTGAGATTCTTTGAAAAATGTGATCTACTATGTTCAACTATACTAGGTGGTCTCAAAAGGCATTACCTTTACTTACAAACTTTGTCCTTCCTACCATCTATACACTACTGTGGCTGCAACAAAATGCCACACAGAGTAGTGGCACTGCCCAGGGCGAAAACAGATCAGAGATCTCCCAGGAGGCCCCCATGGCAACTGAGAGATATGGATCAAGGCTCAACTGACTTGAAATGAACGCACTGATTAGATTAGAAAATCCAAGCATATTGTTTCTCAGTGGGTACTACTAAAACAAATAGCTAGCACCTCTACCCAGCACAGTTTTAAAGCTCTAATACAAAATGGCTGTTTTGAACACAGATACTCACTCATGTTAGCGGCAACAATGACAAAAGGTCTCATGTAAGTTTTCTTCATGTTCTGGGCCACATTGTTGAAATATTCCTCATAGTGCCTGAGCAGGTGAGCGGTGCCACCCTCTGTTCGCTGAATTTGCTCCCAGTGTTCCTTATTGCTGGGGTCCAGTAGAGCGCTACCCACTTTGATAATATTCTGAGAAAGAAAGTACAAGCTTAAATTACGAAGGAAACAAAGCATTGGGTTTCAAGCGAGGAATATTGAAAATGATTGGCATTACTGCCTCAGGTGAGTGTCTAATGAAATATTTTAATACAGGCATGTTCTACTGCAGCCATATGAAAATATGTGCACCAGTTACTCACCCTGAGGTTTTTTTGTTACAGAAAGCAAATCCCTCCAAACTTTTTATGAACAAAGTAATCCAAAATTGGAAGCTATAAGAGAACTGCCTACTTTCTTTCCCTTTTACAACAGAAAGACTAGCAAGAAAAAGCTTAAAGAAAACCTAACCATGTTTTGTCTGTCTTGGAGAGATGAGAGAAAAGAAAAGCAGAGTGCTTGGTATATAAACTGAAGAACTCCCCCAGGGAAATCAAAATAATGTGATATGTTAAAAATCAAAAGAAAGCCACAGATAGCAATATCGCTTTCTCTTTTATTTTGATTTCTTTTTTTTTTTTACTTTATTGATTGCTGGATAACTAGGAAAACTTACATGGTGAAGAATGGCAAAAGCAAATATTAACTTGTATATACAAACTTGAAAATACATAAGAAAACTTAAATCATGTTGTTCTCCCCCCATGTTTATGTTGCTCACAAATGGTGTTAAAAAGGAAGTTCTAGACTTGCCCCTTCTGCCCTTTCTTACAGGAATATGCAAAGGGACCCCCAGCCTGAATGGAAGAAGACCCCAAAAGACAGTGTTAAATGACTTAAATGGGAAAGGTGCTAAGAAGTGTTTAATCTTGGTGTACATATGAACTACATTGTTGTGTCAAAACCTAATTCCTAACTAAGGTAAAATTTGCATAAATGATGGTAGGAATTAATCACCTTAAGCTCTAAAATAGCCAAGGCAAATATTTAGGTTTCATTTAGAAGCAGACAGGGAAGGTGCTATATTCTCTAAGTATTGTCTGAGGTTGCGAGTGTGTATCTGAGATAAAAGAGGCTGCCAGTATGACTATCTTTATCTAGGGTGAGAAGCACTACATGGCTCCCCAGGGACTCACGAGACACATGCTGTACTTGGTACCAGGCCTGCCTGGTGTTTGTGAATGCTATTTATTTTTTTTAATTATCTATTTTTCAGGCTTCTACCTGAGACTATAAAAAATATAAATTCCTTCTCCCCTTGTGCTCCCTCAGCCTAGGATGTTACCTCCTTTTTCTCATGAGCTTTACTGATTAGTTTTCGAATTCCTGACCTATCCTAAAAACATCTAGGGAGTTCTTGAAAATATCATCTGTATGAGTTTCAGTGCCAAGCGCAGAGAATAATAAATTAAAGCAGAGGTTTCCAAACCTTTTTTTTTTTTTGCTTATTGTTCTTACTTTTACTTAACAAAACATGATAAAAACAAAGTTCCTTCTCAAGATCTGGATGGAGGAATTCATTCACTCCATAGCTTTCTGGTACGAGTTTGTCAGCACAGTATCTCCTTAGGAAAAAAAACCACCTGAATCTCTTAAAAGCTGGTGTATCTAAGATGTTAAATGTTTCAGAAGTTCCCCGCTTTCTGTTGACCGTACACCCCAAAACACTGAGGAATTTTCTCAGCCACATTTCCTCCTGCTCCCACCCCGCCAGAGATGTCCTCTCCTAGCACAGCTTGACCTTGCACAGGGTCTCCAAATTCACCCCAAAGTCTGCCTGACTGGGCTGGTTCTCCTGGAGTACTGTGAGCTGTGAGCCAGACCAGCTTTGGCCAGCACAGAGGCCAGTCTTGGCCCACAGAGGGTTTTTCCAGCATCCCTACGCTGCCTCCCGAGCTCCAGGCTCTGCTAGCACAGGTCCAGCAGGATGTTTTAGCTTTGACTCTGTGCTGTGCTATGGTCGGGGTCTTGGAAATAGTATTGGCAAGCATGGAGAGCAGTAACCCACAGCACACACAGCAATGAGGAGAGCTCTACAAGCCTGACATGGGCCATCCAACCTTCACATTTTCAGACCACAGAAAGCTCCCAACTTCCTTCACATTTTTTCACCACAACCATGTGTTTCCCCCAGACAGAGAGGGTGCTACAGCTCGTTCTCTAGATCTGGTCAGATCTTTGGTAATAACTGGGTCTTTCATGAATGCTCTGACTAGCAGAAGTCCTCTGGCATGCATTTTTTTATGTGCCTGCATCACTTAAAATATTAGTACAGTATGGAGTGTCTTTCGATGTACCAACTCTTTAATAAACATGACTCAAGTATTTCCAAACTGAATTAAGAAACCTTCAGAGTCAGTAACTGGCTCAAAGTTAGCTCACTGCACATTTAAATGAAAATGATCATAATAGGCAGGTTTTCCAACAAAATTGAATATAGTGCATAAAGCTATTTTATCCAGGAATAACATATCAACTTGATTATTTTTTCATTTAGGGAATTTGGCTTTTGGTTGTTACTATTTATTTTGTGTGCATACACACATGCATAACCATCTCCCCACTCCAAATGGAGAAGACAGACTTATTTGTGAAACATGTTAACCAGTTACATGATATTCGCTCCACTTTGGTCAAAGACAAATGTAATTACCCGTTGCCATAAAACTTTTATGGGGAACTGTAAAGGCTCAGCACAGTATAGAGTATCCTTCTTACTTCATTGAATTCCACGTCCCTCGTGGCTGCCAAGTCAAACCCTTGCTGCTGGCTCTCATATTGGAGTACCCGGATCATCATCTGGTATGCTGTCCTCACATCGTTGCCATACAAGCTGTGCGTGTATTGCGTGGCATTCTGCAGCACTCTCACGATCCGTATGGTTTTGTCTCCATCCAATTTTGTCTCATTGTGGTGTAACTTCTCATTCTGAATCAGGGACAAGAAGGAAGAAAAACCCCAGTGATTTATTTCTTTCACTCTAGTTACAAAGACAATCAACACTTAAAGATTTGGGGCACGAAGGAGTTGTTTGATCAAAATGGTGTTTGTCTTGAGAATGGGTGGACAGGACAATTCAATGGAAAATGTAACTGAGAGCCAGAAAAGCACAAGGGTCCTGATGGGAAATGAGGGGGTTCAAGGACTCAGTCAAAAGATGGAGTGCAGGGATATCAAACTGGAGTCTGAACAGATGATCCTTTATAAAATAAAGGCAAAAACGAGAAAAGACAGCTTACCATGATTTTTAGATCCACAAAAGTGTTGGTGGTGCAGTTGAAAAGCTCAGGAGGCAGCCAGCCCTTTTCAATGTTACAATGGCGAACCGCATTTCCTGAAGGAAACAAAGCGTTAATCGTAAATGATATTTTGTATTGTGCTGGGTAAATCTTCATAGATTTCAAAGACCCTAGACCACCAGATTTCCTACATTTTCAAGTTTCTTAGAGCTACACAAATATTTCACTTTCCAAACTGGGATTCCTGTCTGAAAAAAATTAGGCTACTACTCTTCATGAATCGTTTTCCCCAGGCTTTAGAGAAAAGTTAGGCAAGCTTCAAGATCTACCTAACTGCTCTCAGCCCAACTGCCCTAATGTTCTCAAATGAATTCAGCAACTTATTTATACCAAATATGGGAAAGACTTCCTAAATATTTCTGAAAACATATCCCTGCTCAGATTTCTGTGCAATAGCCTATACAGGAAGACGTCCTGGATAAATGCTGTCTTCATGTCAAAACGTGCCGGCATTTTCTCACGCTGCACACAGTAAACACTTCAGCCAACATGTATAATTGCCTTTTGCTACTTGTGAATGGTCTATGAGAAGCTTATTGTTTAATTTAGCCTATTATTTTGTACTATTTGTCAAATAATTTAAAAATATAATTCTCGTCTGTGGGTCCTTCAGAGTCAATTGCAAGTTATCAAATGCAAAATTTACATTGTGCTAGTTAACTGGCACATAACACATTGCATGTGTCTAAGCCATTTAATTACTAATATCTAAACAAGAATTATAATCAATTGAACACTATCTAATTATATTATTTCTCTTCCATGATTAGGTGAATACAACTAAGCCTCAGGTTCTTAGTCTCAATATTCATTATTATAAAGCTTACTTTTTTCCAATGTTCTGTAAAATTCACTTAAAATGTGCAATTCCTGTAAGTACCCTTGCCTGCTAGCCTATTTGTTGAAGAGACACTGGGGTCAACCACCAGAACAGTGCAGAAAACTCATTTTAATTTAACTTTACACTGTTTAACAATGTAAATATCCTTCACTTAAAAAAAAATATCAGTTCTATCTCCCCAAATCCTCAGAACAGAAGCTTGGTTGACTACAAATCTGCAAACTTACAGGCAGTGACCTCGCCCCATATATCGGGGGAAGTCATATAACCATTTATAACTCATTCATCCTGCAAAGTGCTTGCAGCAGAGTTACAAGGCCCAGAAATGAGACAGAGGTTTCATTTCCCACAGAAACAGAGGTTTCATTTTTCACACATGAAAAAGCAGGTTGTCATTTGCTTGCTGTACAAAACAACACACTTCATGTGCTTTATAAAATGCATTTTTCAGCCATCTGACTTACGGCTTAGAGAAAAGATGTTGGCTGGAAAAACATGAGTTCTGTTTTAACTCTTAGCTTTATTAGCCTGCAACACTAGTAAAGCAATCATCATGTAAATGATTTTCCTCATTTTATCTTTGCCCAGATGAGCTCTATCGCTAAAGAACATGTACAAGTCACTAGAAACTAAAAGCTGCATGTGTAAGAATTGCTTGATAGAGTAAACAGAAAATAGAAAGTTGGACTGTGCTTTTTTGAAAGTTCAGATACAGCATTTCTGTTCTTTATATGTGTTTATCTGCTGCACCTTTGTATTTATTTATTGCTACTATCCAAATGTATTTTAAAAGTTCTTGAGTTTCAGCTAGCTAAACTTTTCTGCTTGTGATATGCATGAGCTATGCTGTAATCCCTAGACCCAATGAATTAATGCCATTCCCTATGTACACATTTTTCTGCTCTTTTTTTCCCTCTCAAACAGGCACGTAGATAAAGTAGTTAATATTTTACCCAGGGAACTTACCCACAGATCCCTTAGGACATGGCACAGCAGCTGGCTGTCCAAACTTGGTCTGTGGCCACCAAATACCAGCCTCGAAAGCTTTGGGACAGCCATTATAAATTACTGAAAACAGAAAAAGAAATGATGCAATTTTTCTGACATGATAAAAATCACAACACAGATATATTTCAACCTGCCTAAAGGACCCTCCTGTAATTCCCAAGCCCCATCAGGATACCTGCCCTCTGCAGTGCCTTCCAAGCTGTAACATCAGCTGCTCCTTATCCAGCAGTGTGGGCAGACACGTACAGGCAGAGGAGAGCTCAGGATGATTATGGGGCTCTGGATTTTGGCTCTGCCTATCTCTGCTTGCTCCTTTATTGTGGGAAAACATTTCTCCTTCATTTCACCCACACACTGTGGTGAGATGGCTGCTGCAGCAACTTTGTGCTGATCGCAAGAGGAGGGTGGGTGGGTAGGTGGGTGAGAGGAAAGGCAGGATGGGCAAGACGGGGAAGAAGGGCAGAGGGCATGAAACGCACGGCACAGCCTCTGTGGGCAGAAGGCGTGATGGCTCTCGCCCGCCTCTTCAGCTGTAGCACAGCTGAGGCAATGCTGCCCTAGCAGAGGAAGTCAGGTTTCAACGAAAATTAGGATTACTGTTTTGTGCCCCCCGCAAGCTAGCTGTATTTCCATTTGATGAAAATTAAAGAAATATGAGCTTTTTTTTTTCCCCCAGCCCCCGTGAGGCATATTGGCATAGACTTAGGAGGAGGAGTGCAGGTTTAGGCTGCTGTAGCTCCCATTGCCCCTGCTGGAGCCACGCAGCTGGGCTCATGAGTGCCCCAAGATGCAGCTGCATGCCCTCTGCTCTGCACCCCCCACCTCCCCACCGCCCATGGCTCTCATCCTGCAGCCGCAGCTCGGCTGATCAGCAGCGCTTGCTGGACAAGAGGTACCTTCACAGCCCTTCACAGTAACTTCAGCAAACGGGTTGTCGCAGCGGTTGCACTGCCGCCCAATGACACCAGGTTTGCAAGGACACTGTCCCGTCTCCATGTCGCAGGCACGCGTGTGGGAGCCGGACGGGAAGCAGTCGCAGGGGTAGCAGGTGTCACTGCTCTGGGGCCTGTAGTAATTTGCCTAGAAAAACCAAAACGACAGGCATGAGCTATTTGACTTAGATCCCACGTTACTTGCTTTTCTGAACCCCTGCTCTAGCAGCACGTGCATCATGAAAGGGCTAATTTTGCAAAGCACAGGATAATAATGATATTACTACTAACAGAAAACGCAATAGCTATGGGAAGTGTGCTGTGTTATCCCTGGCAATGCAGAGAGGCAGAGCTGAGCGCTGGGGGAATGGCTGGACTGCCGTGTGCCGCAGCGACCCATGGTTCCGACCACCATTTGCAGTTGGGGTGGAGGGACCATGTTATTCTTCATATACTCGCTGCCAGTGCCCAGGAAACATATTCTTGGAGGACTTGCCGTTTTCTCTGCTTTGCAATTCCACTCTTGTATGGCATGAACAAGCCAGAGAGGAAGCTTCCTGCACCATCCATTTGTTTCGTGTACAGGGAGGAAAGCAACCAATAATCATGTATTCAAATTGCATCTGTAAATGCTTTTGATCTGAGGTGTTATGCTATTACACAAGAGCATGGTCCTGGCACCCCACTGACTATTTAATGCAACAGTTGCTGTGTGTCTTGTTGGTATTCAGGAAGAGTATGGGGCCAGATTCGCTGCCACCGGTCCGCACAGGCACAGCTCCTCTGATGTAATTCAAGCCTATTGTAAAACCTATTGTGAAAAGTCCTTTGTAAAACCTTCAGGAAGGAGGTGCCTCCTCTCCCACATCCCCGTCTGTCCCTGCCTGTCCGTGGCAAATTCCTCTTAAACTCGACAGAGCTGGCACTGAGGACAGTGTTTAGCCTCTCGTATTATTTACCTCCCTCCAGCTGCTACGCCTTTTGCTGGCCCACTGCAGAGGGGAGAGCTTCACCCAGCTGGCCTGAGCTGTTTCATGGCTATTACTCACTTGTGATACACAAAACACCACCAGCACTCCTCTGCACCCAGGTCTGATCTCCCCCGATAAACCGGGCTGCACTTCAGAGAGATCAGAGCCAGGCTTTCATCCTCTCAGTTTTGCTTTCCAAACACAAATAAGATAAGAGCTGCACAGGATGATTTTGTGAAGGGCGGTGCCAGCAAAATGTTTTAGGTAAAGATTAACTACACTGCACACATATATATGTTACAAAGCACAACTGTGTGTACTTTCTCTCAGCTACCCACTTGTTGTAGTTATTAGTGGCATAGTTACTTTTTAAACTAAAGAAATTTTGACTTAAGACAGATTTCTCTTACTTACCTTACAGTGGCATTCTCCATTGGTCTTATTGCAATCAGAATCAAACCCTTTGCTAGTCTCACAATTACATGGACCACAGATGGGATTTCCCCACCAGCCTCTGGGACAAGGCAGGTCAATCCTATAAAAAATATCACAATGAAAGAAAGTTCTTTTAAGCTTCATCTTAAAAGCTGGGAAAAAAGAGCTTTGGGTCAAAACTGCACTCAACTCCATCCGCTTATAGAGTGTTAATGCTGAGATACTTGCAGCAGCCAAGACTCAAAACATATATAAATATATACACTGTAATAAAAAAAGATAAAGAATATCAGTGCTACGAAACCCTGGTGGTAATGCTTCTATAAATGTTTTCAAGAACAGCTCCACTTTATAAGATAGAGTATACACCTATATGACCAAATAAAGTGCTCTTTCCTCTGGGAGAGGGAAATGGGGCTCACACTGCCTTGTGTAAAGAGTCCCAGTCCCACCAACCCCAGGCCCATGTGGGGAAAAGTACTGATGGGGGCAGGCTGGAGAGCCTGTGCCGGGCTGTGTTAGCACTTCAACAGACCAGGCAACTGCTGACGGTGCTAAGCCCGTGCTCTGGTTTACCTACTGCCATAAACAGCCTCGGGCTACAGCTTCCCAACACTTTATAGCCCACCTCCCAACCCCACGGGTTCCTGTCCCACCCCTGCCGTGGGCAGCAGTGCTTGTCCCACCTGCTGGGACACCAGCTCAGGTACAAAGCTGGCTGTAAGCTCACCCTATGAAGAAAAGTCACTACTTTCAGCCAACTTGGCTTTCCCAGCCAGTTCACCACAGGGTCCAAAAAGCCATGGTCTGCAACAAGGGAGGAGGAGGAGGACAAATGTGGTTGGAGACATGGAAGAGGGAAGGGCGACAGCTTTGACTCAGACTATGAATGGAGCAGCACAGCTAGTTGGAGGCTGTGCATCAACCCAAAAGCCACCACTGCTGAAGAATAACCCTTGTTTCACTGGTTCTTCTTCTGCTGGGTGACCTTCTGAGCAGGTTTGTCCCACTGATGCCCCAACACTAGTGCTGGCAAGGAGAGCTCTGGAAAGGGGCCAGGGCTACAACCAGGGTCTCTGCTAGCTGGAAGTTTTCATCAAGCAATAGCCTGAAGGATGACACTGCTGAGTCTGTGATCAGCATAATACACAAAGAATCCCCTCCCTGCTGCTCATTTTTGGAAAGAAAAGCTGTTTGCTGTCTGTTTCAAAGACCATATCGAATTTTGTTTACGGTAATTGCCAGGTTTGTACTTCGATGCTTTATAATACGAAAAACCACAATGCTGCACTTGATATGATGTCAGCAGATAATGACAAGGGACAATGTCTCTCCATCGCTAATCCAGAGGAATGAAAGATGAATCTGGCAACAGCGCGGCCAACATTTGCAAGCCCACACAACAGAAGGCGGAGGAAGAAGCTTGCGGTTTTCAAAGGGAAGGAAACATCACATGAGCTATTCCTAAATGGGCAGACAAATGCACTTATTTGCACATCATGAATGGCCCGTATTACAGTAAATCAAAGCATCGTCTCTGGAATAAGGCCCGTCACTGAATGCTTATCTGAGACCAGGAAGCCAGTGACCAGGGAATTGGCACGTTTCTCCCACAGAGCAACAGGACATAGGCCTCCCAGACTGTCCAGAAGAGATGTTTTTTGGCCAGCCCAGGGACTGGACCCAAACTGCAAAGCCATTTTACCTGGGCACAGGCCACCTAACTGGGTGCAACACTGTGTGTATGTGCTGGGGGAGCTGAAGGAGAGACACACAGCAAACTCAGGCCAAGCCCACCACAACATACAGGTCAGATGCAGTGCTGTGTAACACAGCACAATTAGTTTAGTCCCTGAACTGCTGCTGAAGCAAAGTGGCCGCCCAGCATATGGAAGGTTGCCTGGTCTCTGAGAAGAGTGCTCAGGAGCGCCAAAGGGCATGGAGCCTGCAAATACCAGCTACTATGAACACTCAAATTGTAACAGGAAAGCTAACCAGAGCAGAAAGTGAAGCAGGAGGACTGCTGCCTTAGGAGAAGAGGTACCTGGAAGGATCAAGAAATCAAGAACAAAAATAATTCTCTTACTTGCTCTCGCAGTACTGTCCGTAGTAGCTTTGTCCACATTCACAGGTGTAGCCGTGGGATGAGCTAGGTTTGTGCACGCACGTGGAGACATGCTCACATGGGTTCAAGTTACATACATCAACACAGTCTCTCCCAAAGTACCCTGGGGAGACAAGGTCATAAAATTACAGCAACCATTGTAATTTACGATTTGCATGTCTCCAAAAGACCATCTATTTTAAGCCTATACACTAATAACACATCTTCAATAACCAGTAGATTCGCCCTAAGATACTGTCAGAAATAAGGTACTCTTTTCCCTCTCAGCAAAAAAGATAGTGGGTTGTTCTTTTCGACAGTCTGTTAACATGCTTGAGGCACCCTTGTGCCTTTGGTTCCCAGTTTTATATTCAGGGCATGTGTTACAAATAGTTTTGTATTCTCTCCCTGCGTGTATGGGAGGTGAACTGTGCTGGGTGCTGACAGCATGTGCTGGCTACATGCACCAAAACAGAGAAAACATTCAAAGTATCTCGATTAGGATGCAGGGTGTGAGACTGAAATCCAACAGCCGAAAAGGCTGGGAAAGAAAAAGAAAAAAAAGAAAAAGAAAACAGACAAAAAGAAAAGGGGAGGTGCATGGAAAGAGCCCTTTGGACAAGAGACCGTCTTTCTGTTTGGTTGATACATTGCCTAGAACAAACAATCCTTAGTCCACGACTGCAGTTTCAAGGGTGCTACAGTAAGAATGAGAAAGATAATACTAATTGGAAGAAGAATAATCAGAAGATGAGCACTTTGCAAGAGTGCTGCTGCTGCTCTTCTGATGAGCGTGTGAAAATGCGATCCAACTCCTGGATGAGTGCACAGGATGGTCACTGGGTTACCTGGGTCGCAGACGCAGGAGTAGCTGTCCCAGTCATCACTGCAGTAGCTGTGCTGGGGACACGGGTTGGAATCACAGGGGTTATCCACTTCACAACCCTCCTTCACGTTGATCTTGATAGCCTGTTTCATGTTGAGTGTAGCTATATTTGTAGATGTCTCTCCCATTCTTACTCCCTGATGACAAAAGACAATTATTTTTAGAGTCTTCATTCAGAATACAGTACTATGTGTTTCACTACTTCCACTCATTTAAAGAAATGTCATCTGATGAGCCAAACCCAGATTTTTTTTTCAAATGCTGTTCCCCTGTGAGCCCAGATTTGTACCTGGAAAAGTGAGTGGACTTTAATATTTTTATTCTTAGATATTTTGATGGAGGGAACAGAAATGTTCGGGGATGGATGAAAAAGAAAACCCCACATTTTCACATGGGCATTTTCTTAAAAGTTCAAAGTTTGTTGCTACACTTTTCATTTCATACCTGCATACAGCCATAAAATCCCTGCTGAACAGAGACTTGGTCTCCAGAGATACCTCCCACAATGATACTTTTCATTTTCAGTCCAGGTAGTTGGTTTCCAATTTGCACAGTGCTCTGTTGAGGAAAAGGACAGTCGATAAGAAGCACTATCATCCTCTGTGACACAGACAGCCTACTTTCTGTAGTGATGGAGTCAAGCAGTAGCTGACAGTAGATTACAGAAAAAATATCAAAGCAGTGAGGAGCTAGACCTCTGAATGTGGCTTTTTACAGACTTGTTCATAAGATACCTTATCATTAGGCTTAATAAATTCATATAACTTCATTAGGCACAAATCACTGCAGAACATGGCTTGCACATAAGTATCTGTCCACAATCCTTTATCCTACTTTCTCCTAAAAACATTCCTGTAGTGCTTAGTGGCAAAGTTATGATGCTGCCTTACCTGGTACATCCCGTAGTCCAAGGACATGACAGCGAGGTATTTGATGTCTTTACCATCTTTAGCACTCTTCAGCTCTATTAATAAATGATGCCATTCCCCATCACTGACTCGTGACTGGCTCATCTTCAAACTAGCAACCTGGCTCAGGCCACTGTATACTTCAAACTGCACGTAGTTGTTCAGTATCTGTTGAAAAAAAAATCATGTCTATTTTTTGCTACATATTTGTATCTGATGTGGAAGCGGACAGAGGGCAAGACTATGACGCTTCCTAGGACAACCCAAAAGGAAGAAAAGCCTAAACAGTAAAAAAGGGAACACTTGCAATAACTCCTCGTGTAACTTTGGACATTCAGACTCTAATTTACCCTACTGACAAAAAAGACCCCAAACAATCAAGAGACATTTTTTGCATCTATATTAATGCACACTACTACCTCTGTTTAAAAAAAATAAATCAACAAATCTGAATTTTACAATGATCATTGATCTTTTGATCTTTGTAAAAGGCTGAACAAAGTAATTTGTATTTATTGATGTGCATTTAGCTGGGTGGATGAAGCTATGTAGTTCGTGTGGCCATATCCACTGACGGGGGAGAATTTCTTAATTCTTTTCCAACCAAAGGCAGCTGCAGTTTTACCTGAATGTTGATCTTGGATGCAGCCCCAGCATTGGCTTGCATTAACATGCCATTGACTTTCCGGGTTCTGAACATCAGCCCAATGTACCATGGCACAGAGATGGTAATGTCAAGGTCACTCCAAATGATAATGCTTTCACCACTGAAACGCTGAGGAGAAGGCATTGCTGTAAATCAAAAGACAGGAGAGAAACAGCTGATATCCTTCAGGACAAAGATTAAGAGGAGAAATGACACTATGTTGCAGTGATGGTGCAAGGTAGGTAGTCCCTCTTCCACTGAGCTATTTTTAATCTACTACTGAGTAACAGCTGGCCTAGGGGAGTTACTGTGAAGCAGCTGATAATACTGCAAATTCAAAACCTACCCTTGTTGTGGGGTAGGCACCTTGTCTCTGCCTGCACTCAAAGGCAGCACCTCCACGCTGCTATGGCATTACACAGGTGAGAGACGTTCCTAGAAAGGTAAGCTCAGGATCTCTACTGATACGGTTCTGCTGATGAGTGGGTGGACAGAGCAGGAAATGTGAGGGCAACACTTTCTGCAGATGTTTTCAACATATCCTTGATTACCCACTTCTAGTTAACAGATTAAACACAGAGGAAAAGGCTGGGAGGCAACAGGAAATATAATTAATTATAAATACTCCAGGGCCAGATTATTCAGCTGTCACAGCTATGCAGCCTTTGCACAGGGAGAAACCTTGTGTGGAATTGCTGAAATCATCTGCCTTAAGTATCTCACGGTGACAGCTGAAGAGTTGCCCTCTTCTCTAACCCTGCACGAACACAGCTCCTACAGGGAGACACCGATGACAGCCTTCAATGTAAAGTACTTTGCTGATGAAAACAGGGGAACACCCACCCTTTGGACTTTTAAAGTAGTTACCTCAGCTAACAGGAGCTACAGTACCGCAGATTAGTGGATCCCACTAATTAGAAGCACAAATTAAGTTGTGGGAGCTCTGTGCTATTTGCAGCACCCCGTATGGCACCTTCAACATGCATGGCACCTTGTAGTGGGATCTGCAGGCAGCACCTGCCTGATGTCCTCACTCATGAGCATGCTGGTGAAGTTCATGGCAGCTTTTTGCAAGAGGAAGTAGGCCCTAGAGACTGGGTAAAACCACCACAGGTTGGCACCCAGTGTTGTATCTCGTCATGTGCTGAGCCCATGCGGATGGTCAGTGAGATGACAGGGTTTAACAGTCCCCTTCCCCTTCTGCTCCACACTACTGTATGTGCTGGCTATTCTGGACGTTCTTGAAGTAGGAGGGATCATGTATATATACAAATGCATACATGTCACTATAAAATGGCAAATCCTTAGAAAAAGGTAGAGGGACAACATCATTGCAGAAGATGGATTTAGGTTGATGTGAACTTGCATTTTCTGGAGGGAAAAACCCAAACCCCAAATTCTGATATGTCTGCTTGCCGGCCTCTATAAGGGGAAAGGCTGTGTGTGGGGGGAGCACAGGGGTTGGAGGCGAGTCCTGTCTGCAAGCCCTTTAGCTCCCTGTTTGTGAGAAACAAGGTGTCAGTGACAACTGGACTATCCCTAGCCAAGTCAGAGATGTAGTTACCCAACCTCCTCACCTCAGGGTAAGTGCAGACAGCCCCAAAGGGCAGCCCCTCTCCCTCCTGCTCCAGGCTGTGATCTCCCCTTTGCAGTTGCATGCAGTCCTCCATAAACACTAGTCGGGGCACATAGTGGAACAACTGAAGCTTAGCCTGCTCTTGAAACCCAGACAGCAATGTAAAATGATCTGCCACCAGACATAGATGTCCCCAGCTTGCTTAAAACTGGAACCCAGTGCTTGAGCTGTGACTCTCTGGGCCAGGGCATGATTCACCAGCCTGTACTGCACCACATCAACGTAGAAGTAACTGGGACGTCAGTGTTGAGCACGATCATTTCCTCCTCCTGATCCACACATGCAAAAGTCAGCCCTCTCCTTCCTCCTCTACCGTACCAACTTTCACAATGATCTCAATTCCCAACTTCTTTGCTAGTGGTTTTCTAGACCGTTGATGAGGTTTTTAAGTCTGCCTGCCTCCAGAGAGCAGAGCTTCCCACCTGCTGATGGCTGGGAATGCTGCTCGCAAGCATTTCAGTTCGGCTCCTGGGAGAACTTGACTGGCTTGGCAATTAGCTGCCTTCTTCCTTTTCTCACCTGCGGTGACTTTTGGTGCTTGCAAATACCATTCCCTTCCCACACCTCCTCCCAACTCCCCTCCCTTCCCTGGGGCCAGGGTGCACCTTCCCTTGCAGCTAAAACAGAAATCCCCATCAGTCAGCCCTCTCTGACCTTCCTCCTCCCCACAGCCCTTCCCCATGCCTGGGATCAGGGGTGTCCGTGGAGGGGCTGGTGGCCACATCCGATGACCCCAGATGGGACCTGACCACCCCTGTCACCACAGAGGCACATGCTTCCAAGCACAGCATCTCCCTGTCAGCGGCAATGCAGTGATGCAAACTAATTGTTTTCTCAGGGTTTGTCACTTTGAAGCACTGCCTGTGTATTTACATAAAATTTTAAAAATCTCCTACATTTAAAAGGTCATCAGAAAGACGTGAGGGCTAGTCACTGTGGATACAGAGGGCCTGGGGAAACACACTGCCAACACCGTAATGTCACCTGCAGTTTGGGTGTAGGACATATGACAGCTTATGTTTTGGTGCAAACCTGTGGTGTTCAGCCCAAGGTCAACAAAGTGACACTACAGAGCCAAGAGCGAGTTGGGCATAGCTGCTAGATCTTCTTCACAGCATTGCAAAACCTCAAATTTTAAAAGAACTAAACTACAACAGAGGTGAAACTCATTTTTCCCTAATTTTATCTCTCTTTTATATGTCAGCAGAGGGAGATGGGAGCTGCCAGAAGGTGAGTCAGCCGGTCCTAGCAGGGTGGTGAAGATAAAACACCCCATCCTCACTAGTGCAAACCAGATCCCGGAGTTTCTGACGAGCGGGTAGTTGAAAAAGTTGAATTCTTAACCTGCCAAAGCCATTGCTGTCTGTGAACCTGAAGCGGATCCTGTACTGCCAAAGGGATTGAAGAAATGCATCAGCCAACCACTCCTACACAAGAATGCAAATATTCTAGCTATGACTTTTTAAAAAATAGCTTCCTAATAATAGCTAATGCTGTTAGGATCATATCTGAGCACTCAAATGAGCAACTTGAAAGCCAGGAGTATTGTGTGTCAGTGATTCTTCCTGACTTCAACTTCAGGCTCTTGAAATCTTTGGTGACATTTCAGAAAAATTCATTTCTTTCTTGGCTTGTAGTTTTTCCTTAGGGACACTTTATGCCCCACAAATATCATCAAAGAAGCAAGCAGCCTACTGCCCTCAAACTATAAAAATCCTACACAAATTGAGGCATTAGCAAGAGCTCAGGGTTACAGAATGACAAAGGGGACATAGGCATACACAGCACTGGAGGAAGAGGAGACCGCTGGGTGGGTCAGGAGACCATGATGCTTGAACTTAAAATGAGTTTCTAATGATGGCTACAGGGCAGCTCCGAGGTGATTTTCTAAATCCCAAACTTCTTGTTTTGGTTTTGAGTTTGGGATAAGAAAATGATGACGAAAACACACATTTATTTGAATTTTGAAATTCCATTTCAGAACTAATATAAAGAAAGAAGGAAGGATAGTCTTTGCATGCAGGAGCACTACTCCCCATTTACTCCAACACAGGTCACACCAGAGTTGGTCCCTGGCACTCTCTCAACAGACATCAGTGTGGGTTTGTACCACAGAGACCAGCTTGTCATGAAGAAAACACCAGAACTTCACTGACAAAGATACTTGACATGAGACACATGGAAAAATTAGATCTTCTTACAAACCTGGAGAACTCAAAATATTTGAGGAGCTGCTACAGAAAGCAGGTACCTCGCCAGGGGCAGTAACAGCAGTTCTGGGTTCTGCATGAGGTGGAACACAGGAAGATGCCTCAATCATTCCCTTCCCCTGTCCCCCACCCTGCAGACCCTTATTTCCAAGCCAGAAACTTAACTATGTGTCCTCTCCTCCTAAGCTGCTGCTTCTCAGGCAAGGAGAGAGCAGTTGCCACCACCTATATCTGGCCCAGGCTGAGGTATGCTGTGCTAAAGTGGTTTGCAAATCACTATGATCTGTGCATCTTTGCTCGGAGACTTGCTATTCCAGGGTTCATATCCTGCTGTGAAAAATCACGAATGTCTGATTTGGGGTAGCTACATCAAAAGAACAAAACCCTTGATCACACTGCAAATTATTCTGGGCTAAGTGACTACCTCAATGGACAAGGGAACTGCTACGGATTCATCTATCTGGACTTCTCTAAGGCCTTTGACATGGTCCCCCAAAACATCCTTCTCTCTGAATTAGAGAGATATGCATTTGGTGGGTGGAATGCTTGGTGGATGAGGAAATGGTTGGATGGTCACATCCAGAGGGTAGTGGTCAATGGCTCAATGTCCAGATGGAGATGGGTGAAAACTGGTGCTCGTACTTGGACCAGCACTGCTTAATATCTTCAGTGACACAGACAGTGGGATCAAATGCACCCACAGCAAGTTTGCCAACACCACCAAGCTGAGTGATGGGGTTGACACGTCTGAGGGACGGGATGCCATCAGGAGGGACCTGGACAGGCTCAAGAAGTGGGCCCATTTCAAGAAGGCCAAGTGCACAGCCCTGCACCTGAGTCGGGGCAAGCCCCGGTATCAATACAGGCTGGGGGATGAAGGGACTGAGAGCAGCCCTGCCGAGGACTTGGGGGTACTGGTGGATGAAAAGTTGGATGTGAGCTGACAATGTACGCTCACAGCCCAGAAGACCAACTGTATCCTGGGCTGAGGGAGGTGATTCTCCCCCTCTATTCTGCTCTGGTGAGACCCCACCTGGAGTACTGCGTCCAGCTCTAGAGCTCTCAGCACAGGAAAGACATGGACCCGTTGGATTGGGTCCAGAGGAGGGCCACAAAAACGATCAGAGAGCTGGAACACCTCTCCTATGAGGACAGGCTGAGAGAGTTGGGGTTGTTCAGCCTGGAGAAGAGAAGGCTCTGTGAAGACCTTACTGTGGCCTTTCAGTACTTAAAGGGAGCTTTTAAGAAAGATGGGGACAAACTTTTTAGCAGGGCCTCTTGTGATAGGACAAGGGGTAATGGTTTTAAACTAAGAGAGGAAAGATTTATATTAGATGTAAGGAAGAAATTTTTTTACAATGAGGTTGGTGAGACACTGGAACAGGTTGCCCAGAGAGGTGGCAGATGTCCCATCCCTGGAAACATTCAAGGTGAGGTTGGAGGGGGCTCTGAGCAACCTGGTCTAGTTGAAGATGTCCCTGCTCATTTCAGGGGGGTTGGACTAGATGACCTTTAAAGGTCCCTTCCAACCCAAACTATTCTATGATTCTGTGATAAGTGTCACAGGGCGATAATGGAAACAAAGACCTACCAGATCTGCATCAGAGGTCAGAATTTGGCCTTCTGTTTCTAGGAAAGCCATGCATAGTTTAAGCAGGTTTTCCTTCCTGGAAGCCTCCAGGAAGGCTCCAAATGAGCAATCCTCCACTAGATGTGGAGGTGCTACCTTACAGCAGGCAGCCTGCTGCTGCAGTAACCTCATGGGACCCCTCACGCAGACGACTCCTCGCTTCCTTGGGAAGAAACTAACGGCAAGTTCGTCACGCCCTATAAAACACACCTGCTGCTCCTTCGTCAACCTTTATTAATGAGGTTTTACACATACATCCACATTATGTTCAATCAAAGAAAAACCCCATAAAACTGAAAGTGTTCGTACTCAGCAGAGACTGCCTTCTTGCCAAGAAAGCGGTGATTAAAACTGCACATTCACCCCTGGTTTGAGTCAAAGCCCAATAAAGTCAGCGGGATTCTTTCCACTGATTTAAAGGGGCTTAGGATCAGGCATTTTTACTATAAACAAATTACTAAATACTGCCAAGTTCTGTGGAACTACTTTGCTTATGTAAGTAAATCAATGAAAGCTGCTTTTACTCATGACAGTATACTATATAGGTCATCTCTAAAAGTATTTCGAATAGATAACAGGAGACAAAAGGAAAACTAGGGAAAATGTGGGCCCGCTGTTGAACGAGACAGGTGCTGTGGTGACAGATGATGCAGAGAAGGCGGAGTTGCTAAATGCCTTCTTTGCTTCTGTCTTCACTGCTCGGGCCAGTCCTTGGGAAACCCAGACTTTGCAGGTAACAGAGAAAGTCTGGAGGAAGCAAGACTTTCCCTTGGTTGATGAGGAGCAAGTTAGAGATCAGTTAGACAAACTAGATATCCACAAATCCATGGGGCCTGATGGGATGCACCCTCGAGTGCTGAGGGAGCTGGGGGAAGTCATTGCTGGGCTGCTCTCCATCATCTTTGAAAGGTCCTGGAGGACAGGTGAGGTGCCTGAGGACTGGAGGATAGCCAATGTCACTCCAGTCTTCAAAAAGGGTAAGAAGGATGACCCGGGAAACTACAGGCCGGTCAGCCTCACCTCCATCCCTGGAAAGATGATGGAACAGCTTGTGCTGGGTATCATCTCAAAGCACCTGGATGAAAAGAAGGTTATCAGAAGTAGTCAACATGGATTCACTAAGGGGAAGTCGTGTCTGACTAATCTGATAGCATTCTATGATGAGGTCACTAGATGGGTGGATGAGGGGAGGGCAGTGGATGTTGTCTACCTTGACTTTGGCAAGGCTTTCGACACTGTCTCCCACATCATCCTCACTGGCAAGCTTAGGAAGTGTGGGATAGATGGATGGACAGTGGGGTGGATTGAGAACTGGCTAGCAGATAGAGCTCAGAGGGTTGTGGTTAGTGGTGCAGAGTCTAGTTGGAGGTCAGTAACAAGTGGTGTCCCTCAAGGGTCAGTACTGGGTCCAGTCCTGTTCAATATATTCATCGATGATCTGGACGAAGGGATAGAGTGTACCATCAGCAAGTTTGCTGATGACACTAAACTGGGAGGAGTGGCTGATACGCCAGAAGGCTGTGCTGCTTTACAGCGTGACCTGGATAGGCTGGAGAGTTGGGCAGAGAGGAACTTAATGAAATTCAACAAGGGTAAATGTAGGGTACTGCATCTGGGGAGGAATAACCCCATGCATCAGTACAGGTTGGGGGCCGACCTCCTGGAGAGCAGCTCTGTGGAAAGGGACCTGGGAGTCCTGGTGGACAACAGGATGACCATGAGCCAGCAATGTGCCCTGGCGGCCAAGAGGGCCAATGGCATCCTGGGGTGCATCAAAAGGAGTGTGGCCAGCAGGTCGAGGGAGGTCATCCTCCCCCTCTACTCTGCCCTGGTGAGGCCGCATCTGGAATACTGCGTCCAGTTCTGGGCTCCCCAGTTCAAGAAGGACAGGGATCTGCTGGAGAGGGTCCAGCAAAGGGCTACAAAGATGATTAGGGGATTGGAACATCTTTCATATGAGGAGAGGCTGAGGGATTTGGGTCTCTTTAGTCTGGAGAAAAGAAGATTGAGGGGGGATCTTGTTAATGCTTTCAAATACTTGAAGGGAGGATGCCAGGGGGATGGGAGCAGTCTTTTTTCAGTGGTGCCCATTGATAGGACGAGGGGTAATGGGCACAAGCTTGAACATAGGAAGTTCCATCTTAACATGAGGAGGAACTTCTTTACTTTGAGGGTGGTGGAGCACTGGAACAGGCTGCCCAGAGAGGTTGTGGAGTCTCCCACTCTGGAGACATTCAAAACCCGCCTGGACGCTGTCCTGTGCAACCTGTTGTAGGTGACCCTGCTCTGGCGGGGGGGTTGGACTAGATGATCTCCAGAGGTCCCTTCCAACCCTGACGATTCTGTGATTCTGTGAGATAACAGGTGATTTTTAGTCTTAATTGCAATCTTCTGTTATCTATCCTTTAAACATCACAGTTTGACATACACGCTATGAGATGTTAATGATGGGTAATGAAACCTGCACACATGACTATGCATGAAGAGATCTATGTATCCTACCTTGCTCACAGTTTTTCCCTCCATAGCGTACGGGGCACTCACAGATGTATGTGTTCCACTTGTTGACGCATGTGCCTCCATTCTGGCACCAGCTGGTTTCACAGTAGTTCCTCTGTGCTGCACAGCCTGAGTTTTTATGTAAAAAGAAAGACACGACCATTATAGGTTTGGGGTTTTTTTTTCCAATATCTTTGAAGTCAGCGAAGCAAAGTGTGGATGGCAAAAGTTTACATGAGCTGAGCAAGTGTCAAATTCATAAAGACAAATCTATCAAAAGCTATTAAATACAGTCACTGAGCTGTAAATTCCTGGGGACTAAGAGAAATTTTGGGGGGAATATCACTGCATGCTTGTCCTGTTTTTACACTCTTCCCTTGGCATCCACTGCTGGAAACAGGCAGATCGACTGGTGCTGTGACTCAGCACGACTGTTCGCAACTTACTGTCATCTAACAGACACACCAACCAGGGAAAGCCAACGTGCAGTGTTACATAGTGGAGTAGCACTGCTATATATCATTGTTTTAAACTATACAGAAACATGTTTCCAAATGAAGAAAAAAAAAATCCATCCTGAAGAAAACACTTCACGTCCCTCCTGATGTATATTTCCATAAAATAAAAACTTGCATTTAACTAATATTAGAGACCTAACTGTTAAAAAAAAGGCTCCAAGACAAAACAGCAATTTGAAGCTTACGCTACGACTCCCTTCTTAATCCATGATCAATGCAACATACCTAAGAACTGCAATTTAGCTCTTACACAGACCTTCAGCAGGGTGGGAGAAAGGGACTTGCCACTCGTGTGTAAGAGCCAGTTTTATGATGATGAGAACATTTTGTACACCAGAACTAATCCTGACCTGGGATCCAGGGACTGGAAACCAAGTCAGAATCTCCAAAAGGCTGCTTCCTGAAGTAGGTTTCAGATTTGGAGGACTGCAGAATTTGATTTACAGAACAAACATAATTTACGAAATAGTCATTAAAAACGTTGTCTTTTTCATGAACTAATCCCACCGGCTTTCAGAGCAAAGTGACATTTAAAAGGTAATTAAACAAAAAAGAGGAAAAGTTCATTTAGGAGTAAATTCCTGGGTGAAACTCATATCAGTGCAGAAGGTCTAAACAAGCTTGGTCCTTTTCTACTTGCTGCTTAATCCTGTAAGCGTGCGCTGTGCCATAGGCTATTGTATGTGTCCCTGGCACGGGCATGGACTGCTCCTTGCTCAAACAAACGAGGTGTGCCGAGCAGGTCCGGTTGCAGCTGTGCTGGTGACGTGGTGGCAGTGCAATGCCCAGCAGCACCTCGAGCCCCTGCCACGGGGCCCGGGGCAAATGCTTTGCACTCAGCAGTGCTAACAGAGGGACAGGGGCCATTTCAGATCCCGCTGATCCCTGCCCCCTCCTGGGGTTCCTCCCAGTGGCGGCCCCTTTGACATCCTAAGCCCTGTTACACACACAGCTATGGCAGAGAGCCTTCTTGTGTTGACTTTTGAGGTGGTAGTCACTCATACCTGGCAGGGTGCCATTATTGGCAATGAAACTAGCCATGTCGATCGGCTTGCTGTCGATAGAGAGGTTCCTCATGCAGCCGATAAACTGTCTGTTGTGCACTGGGAAATCTTCAGGCAAGTTTGGGACACCGCCAAGAAGGAGCGGGCCAGTTAGGTCCAAAGATCTGAAAAAACAAAGAAGTGCTCATCATTTCTTGCATATAGTTTGTTTTGTTTTGTTCCTTCTCTTACTGTTTCCATAAGCACATTTGAGCTGTTTAGTTTACTGGTGTTGCCATGCACTTCCCTCTGCTACATCTACTACTTGCAGATTACTACTTGTAATCAAAGGACCTTCTAGAAACACCGTAACTTTTAACTTAGAAGCTGTCATACACATACAGAACCAATGACCTGTCCCTAACAGTGGCCAATATGAAGAAAAATAAAAAAATAATGGAAAAATGTCTAGCCACAGCACAATTCTTTCTGACCCCAGTCACCTAGGGGCTGGCTTATACTCCACAGCACAAGGGCTGAGATACTGTAGATTTTGATATGATGACTTAATTATTATACATTGCCAAACCTTTTTAAATCCTCTGAAGATCTTAGTCTTAATAACATTCGGTGGAGGCAGGTTCCACTGAGTGACTCCACACTGTATGAAAAATATATCATCTGGTCAGTTTAAATTAACCCTGATTTTTACGGTCCCTCCTTCTCTTGGGATTTTAGAGCAGCATGGGCATCTCAACGGTCTTTCTGCTACCACTCATTATTTTATATCCCCACTATGTTGCTTGCTGTCCATCTCGTCTTTAAACTCAGCAGTACTAATCTTTTTGTTTTTTCCTCACAGGAAAGTTTTTTCTTAATACATAATAATTTTTCAATGGCCTTTTCTGTACCTCCTTTATTACTATCTCCTTTTAAGACAGGACTGTTAACTTAAATGATGGAAGTAATATGCCATCCTCTTCATTAATGAAGTCTAACATTTTATTTGCCCTTCTCTCTACATTTTCATACTGACTGGATGTTTTTTGGGGATCATCCACACTGACCTCCAGGTGTTTGGTTTTTTTTTTTTGCATTTTACAAGTACTTTGAGCACATACCTACACAAAGCTCTGTGCACTCTGTCCAGTGTGCTGACACTTGCAGTAGCCTCCAACAAATTTCATCTACCAAACTAAACCTTGTCACTTTTTCTTGTTAAACCATATCTGCTTTTCCAATTTAATTTGCTTAGTGGTTAATCACATACTATTTACTCTCCCCTGGAAGAAGAGAATGAGTGGAAAAATGCAGCTATAGAGAATCCTTACTTCTTTGAGCCGGTCTGAGTCCCCTGGGCAGCACAGGTGTAGTTTCCAATGAGGCTCCCGAACCGCACAGCCACTGCTGTATCACAGTCGTCCACGGTCACCACAGCCACCTTCTCTCCTGAAGGCCCATGAGGAATTCCTAATCGCCCAATGTTGGGCTTCAAGAAATACATGGCACACGTCATACGATGCTTCATACACACGGGATTTAAATGCTGGTTCAGCCAGCTCAACAATATACTTCTTCCTACCCCCCAAAGGGGACTAAAATAGCGTATGTAAACAAAATAGCAGAAATTAAGTTGACCTATGACATTTAGGCAAGGAAAAAACCCCAATAGATGACTTCAAAGAGAGTCCACACATGCCCAGTGCGATACACAGAATGGTAAGAAGTGGCTTTGGTCTTTTCCACTGCTGAACCATTTTGGCCCAAATACCTTCAAAGAGGGGTTTTCTTACTTCTGCACAGCAAACTAATAAATTCTGCTTATTTTGCAACTTTTCACCTCAAGCAAATGAAGTAACTTGAATTTAACATTGTTTCTGCCCAAAGACAGAAAAAACATAAAATTATGTAATATCACATATGAAGCTAAAGGCTTAAATAAAATTTTCTCTGACGGGGTACTCTGTCAGGGCCACCAGAAACTGAGTGCAGGTTGCTATAAAGGTTGTAGTGAAAGGTTGTCTGATGACTGGAAGGGAGCTTAGATTAAGACTGCTTGTTCCAGCTACAAGATGGAGGGCACAGAAAACCACTGCCCATTGCTGAGCTGGCTGAGAAGCCCTTGGTTTCTAGTCATGGGAGAATAGAGATTAGTGACCTGTAGAGTTGGACAATCAAAAATAATGGATGAGCTTGCTCATGCAGCCACTTGGGTCCAGGCATGCAGACTGACGCTGTGGGTGGTGCATGAAAGATGGGAAGAAAGCATGTTTTAGAGTGACAATAGATGCTCCAGCTTGCCCTGATCTCTGGCTTCACCCAGGCAGTAGGAAACTCCTGTCCACCCAATCACGATGTGCCCTGGTGAATGTGGGCCACAAAACTAGAATTATCACACTCAGCTTCACACCTCCACTGTTACTGGCTCACTTTGCTAATCACTCTGCTGGCAGCTGTATTTCTGCCGACTTCAGGAACTACCAACAACTGGGGAAATTCAGTGATCCCAATAGACAGGAAAGCCTATGGGACTATCGGGAATCCAACCCCAACTACCAAACTTCTGTGCCTCCACCACAAACATATCCTTCATCTCCAATAATTTCCTAACTGATGAGATCTACCCCAGTGTGACTGAGAAGAGATGATCTCTGCTACGCAGAAACTCAAGAGACAGATTCCTCCAGTGCAGAAGTGCATCATGAGTGCTAAAAAGGGGTTCATGCATAAACAGCCTCAGCAAAGAACTAGCAAATTATGTAAGAAAACCGTTTTCCACGTTTAGCGTTCGTAGAGAGCTACAGAGTCCTAATCTACAACTGCTGCAGGATCTCTGAAGACTTTACGGATACAAGAGAAGCAGTGAGCTGAACTCCCCTGGCTTTGCTGCCATTCCTCTGCGGCAAAGGGACACCCCACAGGAGTAAAGTCACCAGGATCTGACCAGACATGTGACACAACTGAAAGCCAAGAGGTATTTTTATGATGTGTTGATCAACAATAGTTGTAAGCATATGAAAACGGAAGATGTCTGGGCATCACACTGTACACTTGCTTTGAAACATGTATTGCTCAACTGGGCACTGAAATCCCTTGTTTGTACATCAAACAAGGAAGCAGTAAGGAGATAAATGCCTATTCTTTCTGTTTCGCTTGGACACATAAATTTATTAAAAACCCTAAAGCCACTTTCATCATGCGTAAAGAGATACAGATTTATTTCTAAGGGTAATTACCCCAATGTATAAAAAACATTTTTAAAAGATGTTTCCTGGTGTCAATTCCAGTTGGAAAGTATTTTCCATTTCCTCTACCAAGAACTAATGTGATCACATAGTTTGGCACTTACACAGTATAAGGTTTTGACCTCTCCTAAGTGATGTTAAGGCAGATTTTATTTTTTCCGATATTCCCTGGACTTTGCCACTGCCTAGCTTGGAAAGACAGGAAGCATACGTATTTGCAGCGCTGAAAATGTTATTGTATGCAATGATGGCAATGTTAGTCAGCACCTTTTCAAGGTAAATGAAAAAATACATAGAAAATTAACCAACTGACAGGCAGACCTTTCCTTCCAAAATTAAAGTGTTTACATTCTGGGTGCTACTTCTATTCATTTGGAGGAATGATTTGATTAACATTTATGTTCTTTTGCTTCACTGAAATAACCTATTGTTTCTTACATGGGAGCCTTGACAAAGGCAGGGTATTTATTCTCGCAGCAGGGGGGATGTGCCCAATGTTAATCAAGATTGCAACCTGATGAGACTCAGCAGTTTGCAGCTGCTCCTTCACAGTCAATGAGCTGCAGTGGCAAATTGATTTTTTTCCCCCTACTTTTACTTAACATAGAAATTGCAAAGTGTTTCTCTAGATGTCGACTGGTCATTGCAGTGCAGACCTCTTTGGCTCTGATGACCACACAGAACCATAAGCTGATGAAGAAGAAATGGAATGTTCCGGTGAATGAAAAGAGACCTATCGGCAGTTCAAACCATACTTAGTTCAAACATGTAGTTATTTTCTGACTACGTTAAAAGGCTCATTTGACAGAACAGGCTTTTCCAAAATGGAAGAATATGTTGCTAGGAAAGGAATGAGATTTTCTGAGTGATTTAACGTGACACGGAATCTTTTTTTCACTTACACGTGGCAAGTACTACACTACTCATCTCCACACCTGGTGTAGGGAATACTTTATAACTGAAGTAACGTGAAATAAATAAAAGACTGGAACAGAGGGAGCCTAAGTTAGAAGTTCCTTCAGAACTGAATAATGAAACTGATTTTAGTAATTTAATATTTTGATTAATACTAAATTTAGTTTGCTAGTGACGCAAAGGATATTTAGAGTATCACGCATTAAAAAAATAATTTTGAATAGCTGAGTTGTAGAAAGAGAATTAATCACAAAACATGAAACTTGGGATCTAATGACAAGAATTTCTATTGTAGGCTCAGAGATCATCAGCTATAAATGATGAAAAATAAGAAAAAAATCAACTGTATTAACTGACTACAAAACAATTATGAACCATGGTGTGGTTAAAATATATAAAACAATACAACAGTGGGTTGTTGAGAAGTATGAGGGAAACTTTATGACACTGAACAGGATAGAATATTGTGGACAATTTTGATTTCATTTATTAAAAATAACTTCCAACTAAAGCAGATGCACAGAACTGCAGCCAGGGCAACAGAAAGCTTATCTTATCAAACAGACAAAAAGGACTTGCTGTGTTTAGCCTGGCAAAGTAAAGATTAAGGAAGAGTTTTGGAAATGAGAAGATGTTACCACTGCAACAGACACAGTACAAGAACAAATGGGGATAAGATGCCCATGAGTAATATGAGAGGGAAATCAGCAGGTGATGTTCAGCCATAGGAGGGGTCATCTTTGGGAAAGTTGCAGGGGTGAAAATGATAAAAAAATAACTTAATTTGTTAGTGATTATAGAAGCTGGTGTTAGCAAGAGGACTAGCCTACATTCGAAAGAAAATAAGTAGCAGTACGTAATACTTGGAAAATACACAAGAAAGCGAATTGCCAACACTAAATGACAGCACACACATTTACATTTCAGGCATCATCTTTGCCTCTGTGGAATCCAACTGGAGCAAGACTGATCCCTAACAGTAGGAACAGCTAACACTAACCAGCATTAATTCACACTATTATTTCCTGGAAATATGTTCAAGGAGTTAAAAGCCAGACTTTCATCTGGGTACTTAGCCGTCCTTTCTGCCTGTCAGACTCATCTCCTGAAACACCATGCTACCCGAAAGGCAAGTTCCATTAGCTGTGCCAATTCTGCACTCATGAGTAAATGTTCAATGTGGTGTACAGGAATTTACCAGCATGACCCCCATTAATGGCAATGCAAGTCATGTAACTGAGTTCCTGCTCATGGGGCTGAAAATTTACCTTGGGCTGCCTAACCCTAAAGGCTGCCTTTTTACTTAGTGCTTGTCCAGAAAGAGGTTGGAATTCAAACTTCAAAGACCACATGCTGTAAAACTAAGCAGCAAGAAAAGGTACCAAACACTGCCAGAGAGAGAACTTGGCCTCCCTTAAACTAGGAAAGAAGTTGATTCATCCTGGACTCAAAGAAAAAAAAAGAAAAGAAATAAAGCAGCCCTAAGTTTTGCAGTGTATTATCACCATCACATAGTGATTCTTCAAACGTTATGTGCACCCCATATTAAAGTACGTTGTGTTCATTGTATTGACCCTTATGTTTTCTTGTTATAATCACATACAGAGCCACCTGGAGGAGAGAAAGAAGCAGCCCTGACTCAGGATCCACAGATGAGAGCAGAAGCCACCTACCTTTCTCTTTATCTGTAAAACAAGACGAACCACATTTATGTGGTTCAAATAATGGCAATTAGCACCTAAAATTGTACACAATGTTATTAAATTTAACTTTGCCTCACTGAGTTTTCATGAAGGAGATTAGTGGTTCTGATCTACGGGTGGACAAACTCAAATCTTGTGTCTAACCCATGACATTCTCCCTTGCCCAGACAGTGTCACAGGCAAACTGTAATTGCAAGGATGACAGTCTCCCAGGATGTCTTTTGAAAATTGCAGCTCCCTTTCTGACCACAGTGGAGTTAACAGTGAGACTCATCTACTGCCCTCAGTGATGACCTGGAGGAGTGATGTTCTCAAGTTGCAGAGGTGCATGTAACTCCCTTTGGTCACCTGCAGTGACTTTCTCAGGCTGCAGTGAGAGAACACCACTGTGACGGTATTTTACCAGCGATGCCAAATCTGATTTTCATGAAACCCAAGTACGGAGCAATGAGCTGTTTGGACTTCTCTCCACAACTTCAACAGAAGGAAACATATGTAGGTTCTCCCAGGTGCATGTAAAACCCTGAGAAGCTTAATCTGTGAACCTGTGTTTTATAAATGGAGACCAGATAGAGGACAGAAAGTCATCAAAACACATCTGTTTATAGTTTGCAAATCTACTGCACAAATCTACTCCCATTCCACTTAAAACATCAGACAGGGATATTCTCATGTCTCTCAGTTTCATTTGGATCCTCTATTATTTTAAAGCAAATATTTAAACTGCGAGAGCCCACACAGTTACTTATTAAAGACACAGATGGTCTAACAATGCACAGTGAACAGAAAAGACATGCAGATTAACAGACAATGAAAGCCTTGTCTTAAATACTTAACTGTTAGATTTCTACATTACAAATACTATTGTTTTCAAGAGTCATGATGCAAAATTATTGGAAACGTTTAAGCAAATAGCCCAATCTATGGTAGACTTATTTTGAATTAAACGAGACTAGATACTGTACATGTAACAGCAATACTAAAAAGTGCAAATGTTTGTTTAGCCAATCAGCAGCAGTGATGACACTCATATTCCTGGATCTCACCCTTTTATTAGTTAATCCGCAAGATAACAGAGCTTTTACAAAGGTCCCACAAGCATCTCCTCTACTAGAAATACCTTTATCCAACCTCCATTCTCAGATAAAAAATTGCCACTTGACTTTTCGCACAGATGGAAAGAGGGAGAGTGTTTTTGGTTAGCCATGGGAGAGTGTTCCAACTTCGCAGACATTCCCTGAACTCAGACTGAAAGCTGCGCTCTCCAGCCTCAACCTTGGCCATGAGGACTTCCGCCTGCTTTAGCCACCCCATTGAGTCCTTTGAAGGAGCTGACAGCCGAGGAGACAATTCAGCAGCAGACTGCCAGTATGGCCAAGACTTTGAGAACACAAACTGGGAGCCCTTGCAAATGAGACACAACCCATCTCTTTAAGCTTGGCATGAGGAAACCTGTTTTCTTGGGGGACAGATATAATGTTGCATATCGTAAATTCTGCACTTGCTTAGGTCACTGTACACATTAAAAAATGTAACTTTTAGAAAGTTGGTCTTTTTGCAAAATGCTTCGTGTCGTATGGCTTCATATGCAGAGCTTGGCTTGTTTGTCTTTTTAATAAGTGCAAATGTGTAAAAAGAAAAGCCATCCTGAAGTCAGTGCCAGCCTTTCAGCGCTTCCAGGAGTTTGCTTACTGGACAATAAGTTACCCTTCTGTTTTTGTTAATCAGTAGCTAATGATTTATTGACTGTTTGGAGTGGCTAAAGGTTAAAAAGAATCTGTTTCCTAGTTATTTTTAATACAAAAAAAAGCACTCCTCTGCATTGTTAATGTGCTGGTTCAGACCCCACCACCCCCAAAAGTGCTGGGTGGAAAACACCTCACATTCATACCCTTTGGGGCTCTGCTTCCTAATGCTTCCAGCTACAGTAATAATGGGAAAAAATGGAGCAACTGGCATCGGGTCCTGCTGGAGGCTGCTGCTGGGGCTCTGGCTGCCGCCGGGGTCCCCCCTTGCTGGCTCCCTGGCGCTCATTAGGCAGCCCGCCAGCCGCCCCGGCTCCTTCGTTAACCCGCTGGCCTCTGCTCCTCCATCTAACACAGGGAAGGGAGAAACCCCCTCTGATTCCCAGGCGATGCTGTGCTGCTTCAGTGGTCAAAAAGCTCATTAAGGGTCTGTGGCGGCAGCAGTCTCCCTGGGCAAGCGGACGGAGCCCAGGCCCCAACAAGGAAAATAAATAAATAAACAGGAAAAACAAATGGGGAAAGCACCATGCTTGCAATCCCAGGGGGAGAGACTAGGAAATGCCAGAGAAGCTTAGCACTGTGGCATGGACTTGCAGACTGTTCTGATCAATCAGGAAACTCCAAATTAGGCTAAAATAAGCAAAAAAAAATATTAACGTTAATTTCTGCTTTTTTAAGTTTCCCCCTACAGCTTTGCAGAGCACCTTTAAAATAAGGCGGTGTGAAGAACTGAGAATCTTTTACACATCCTGATTAGTCACCAGGGAAAGGCAGGAGAAATCGTTTCACATAAACCCCTTACTCCTTTGATGTATGTATCCCCTTTATTCCCTGAATATTTTAATGGCATTTCTTTATACAAACTTGGCTTGAGTCTGTAGAGAAACATGAGAGCCTGTGACAGTGAAAAGGAAAACCAAAAAGCTTCTCATCTTCTCATCGGTGAGTCAAAAATGCAAATCCTGAAAAGCCACCAGACCAGTTCCTTTTCCTAGACAAACTCCCCGGAACACTCATCCTCAGGATCCAGGCTGGGCTACAAAGTCAAGCAAGTTTTACTAGCCTGATTTGTTATCTCCTTCACGCTGCATCCAGAGGCTAAACTTTGATATTCAAAGCCGGGGCTTTCAGCACAGCTATGAGACCCGGCACATGTGAACGGTGCTGCCCCAATTGCTGCTGCTCTTTTGGTGGTAGGGCAGCGACAGGGAGCAGCCCTCCTGTCCCACCATGTGGCAATGGCATGGTGAGGCTGTGAAAAGCCATGGCTACACACAGTATCCAGATGTGCTCCTTCCCTCCACAGAGCCTGACCAGTAGCTTCACAAATATCATCCAGCTCCTGCAAAGGGTGTATTCTTAGATTTGACTAATTTTGGCAAAGGCTGCTGTAGTGCTGATAGGAAGAATGAGCTCCCNCACATTTGTATTCCCAGATGCTTCTCAGCTCTTTGATGCTGAATCAGTGACACAGCAAGAAGGACCTGTTTTGGCTGCCGAGAGACCATGCCCACTCCTCAAGACAACGTCCAGCTTTCTGTGTGGGAGACACCACTCACCACAGTGCTCTGCTGCTGCGGGTTCCCTCACCCACCCTCTGCAGCCCTCTTCTTCCCTCTGATCTGCCCCTGTGGCTGACGTGCTTTCTCCCTGCCCTCTCCTGCCCTCTGAACCCTTTTTCTGCCTATTTTGCTACTTCCCTCCCTTCCACCAACCCTTCCACCAAGGACGCTCTTCCAGGATCCCTGGAGAACTGCAAGAGGAGTGCACATGAAAGATGCTGGAAGAGCATCCTTGTTCTCCTTCACATATGCTCTCCCAGTTCAGCAAACCCTTCTCCCTTCACCATTTGTCCCTATCTACCTGTCATAGTACCACCATTATATAAATCTTGTATATTTAAGACTTAATTTTGCACCCAGGATGCAAATGTTATTGCTGTCAGAGTCCAAGAAATATGTAGAGATAGCACAACGTGACACTTACAGCAACTAAACTCTCGCTCCTTCAACTCATTCCTGGTGATACCTTGCCAAGCAAACTGCTGCTCAGTGTGGGTGATGGGGATGCAACTGAGTCTATAAAATCCAGGAATCCCACACTGCTCTACGGGCTACTCCTCTCATAGCTGTGTCTTTGCAAGGGTTTCCTGGTACGTACAGACCCTTTGTGGCCAGATAATTGCAAAGTGCTGCTTCCCTTCACTCCACAGACAGATGCAAAATACCCGAAAAGTTACTGCAAATCAGCGTGGTACTGTAGATTTAGTGTGTGATTAAATGGAGATAGCAGTGCACTTCAAAGCACTCACACCAAATTCCTGAGGTGCCATTTCAATGACTCTGCCGGCTTTGCAGAAGCCCTCGGCAGGCTGGGCTGCACGGCACAGCCTTCAAGCACCATCCTCAGGGCCTTATGGTGACCACATGGCCATTCACTCTGCCAGCTCTCATGGAGGTCCCTCGCATCTCCTTAGCCTTCAGGAGGAGCCGAAAATCAACATTTTGGAAAGTTCCATTAAACCTCCAAGGTGTTTTGCAGTGTAGAGGTTGTTAGACAACTCAGCTCCAGCAGAATCAGGCTCAAGGAGCGCCACTGGGTGCCACCTTCCCCAGGGTGATCTGAGTGCCCCACGCCATGCAGCTGGCACCCAGCTCAGGCATGGGGTGGGCACAGACCTAGAAATGGCAGTGCTGTAACCAGGCATGCAAGTCAAGCCTTTTAAAAGCTAGGAAGAACGAGAGGAGTAAGCGCTGAGCAGCCTTGCTGAGGAGGAGGCTTCCAGAAGAGCTGGGGCTTGGGTTGGTTTTGACACGACACGGTCCCTACTGTCACTCACAGAGCAAAAACCCTGGGGACCGTTTCTGAAAAGTTACTGTTTGCATTTGTGTATAAAAATAAAAATTTGTGTATAAAAAATAAAAAAAACCAAAACCACAACAACCTGTGTTTTCAGGTGGTGTTTGCAAACCCTGCAAGAACAACGCTTCCGAAAGCAGGTGGGGGAGAGAAAGAGCCAGGCACTGGGTACGCACTTGCCCTCCTCTTCCCCAGCTGCCCAAGAGATTTCCCAAAGCTGTTACGGAGAGCTGAGCAACTCAGGGCTGGGAAGCAGGACACACTTTGCCTCTCAATAACCTCCAAATGACTTTCACTGCTTTACACTTTCATTTCCCGAGACACAGATTTAGAGGTGAGTTATTTGTTATTTTGTGTCAAGACAATGGAATGTCGCTCCACAGCCAAATCCTGATTTCCTTTCCCAGATATCAATCACTTTGCACTTACCCTCTACCAGAAAAAAAAAAACAAAATCAACAAAACCAATTACTACTAATTGAAACCCGCATGAATAAATATCGGTGGAATTGCAGGGAGGGGCTTTTAAAGCCCAAACTCACGTCTGCGTGTTCCGCAAGGGCAGATCGACTGCCCCCTGTCACACCCAAAACCACCTGCAAGGGCTCCGCAACCACGAAGTAAAGTAAATATTAGCCAGGCAGCCCTGCAGTGCTTTTTGGCAGATGTTAGGAACATAAATGGTTGCCACAGGTCAGACCAAAGTCCTGCTGAGGGAGCGGTAGATGCTGTGGAAGAGTGTAAGAACAGGGCAAATGTGTAGCAAGACTTCTGTCCTCCTGGCTCTTCATTACCCACCTGCAAGACTGCAGGCTGAAGCTCGAGATGGGTTTTCACAGGATCCTGCCATGTTTTATGGATGGAAGAGACTCATGTTATCACCTAATCAGCCTTCTGCCTTATACAACCATAGAACATCACCCAGCGAGTCCTGACTCAATCACATGGCTTGCACCTGGGCTAAAATTTTCCTTCAGATAGGGAAATACTGACTTGATTTAAAGATTTCAAAGGACAGCGAAGCCATCAGAACTGTGAGCAGATTATTATTCAGATTATATACCTTTACAACTAACAATATTGTATATAATTTCTAATCAGAATCTGTCAAGCTTCCATTTCTATGTATCAAATCTATGGCCTTATCTAGACTAGGACTTTCATTGATGATCCGCTGGATTTAGGTGGAAGAGGATGAATTGGGTCTCAGCAAGGATGGGAGTCTGAATCTTCAGCCAGAATGCCAGGAAATGACTCATAAACTGAACTATTTTTGCAGAGATTACCTTTTCTTGTGGTATTTTAAAAATTGAGTTCTGAGCACGTAGGAAATGACATGTTTTGCAGTCAGACACGAGCAACACATTTTATGTGTTTGACTAGAGCAACATTTTGAACTTTAAATGTAAAACTCTGGCATGCATTCAGCAATGGAAAATCTAATCTCTTTCCCTTCCTTTAGATGCTTTTAATTTTAATTGCTACAGTTTTCATTTTTTTTTTGAGCAGTCATGCCCACTAGCACCAAAAATATATAGTACAGATAAATAATACAAATGTGTAGCTACAAATTCCTCTGATTGAAATGTCATATCCTCATATTGTACATGTGCCTCCAGCAGTACCTACCATCACGCTTCATAAATATACAAGCCTGCCCACCAAGAAGCACAATAATCTGCTAATACAGATCTTGTAAGAAAGTTGTGAAAAATTATCATAAACTGCATCTGGTTTATAATATTGGTAATCCAGTAAGAACTCCTTGACCTCTTGAGTTGGAAAGTAAATTAAACATGTATCTCCCTCAGGATGCTGGTTAAAAATTTTGGTTGTTGCTAGCAAAGAAAGTGACTTTTTCACTTGAATTGCTTTTCTTCCTCTCATAACTGAAGAAACCCCAGCAACTTTCTCTCTGAAGAAGAGGCCCTGCACTTACACAGGTAACCACAGAAACATCCTTCTCATAACTAGAGCTAATGACTTGACTGCAGTCATGCGCTTCATGTTTTTGGTGTCCTCCAAGCTTTCCCGTGCTTAAGCTATATCAGAACTTTTGATCCCATGAAAATGGCATAGAAGGAAAGGCATCCAGCACAAATTGATGATCTGGTGAAGCATACCATCAGCGCCCTGCTGGAAGTTAGCACTGTCCACTGCCTCCTCCTCGCCATGCCACCACTGACCTCCACAACCCTGCAGCACTCTCTGCTATTAAATATTAACTATTCACAATGAGATGGATGATAAGGAAATGATAAAATTAGAAATATGGCTAAATCTTAAGAATATGTGATTTGTTTTAAGACGAAGCGCTACATTTTAATACGCTTTCTGCCTTGCACACTTGAGAGGGCCTTTAAAAGCTATATTGGCATTTCTTGGAGATATGAATTTAGGTTTGGAAATGCAGATCCACAAAGTTTATTTCTTCCTGGAAAAATATGCCCAGAGAACTAGATTGTTCCTAACTGAATGACATTTTCAGTATTTACAGCACCGCCCGTCCCCTAAATTTGTTTAACATTGCAATTAACGTTCTGCATTTTTCTTCATCCGACAATGCCAAACAATGCTGGAGAGGGCTGTGTTGAACATGAATGCTGTAAACACAGCAAGTCACTCTGAGCCAGCCAAATCCAAACTCTGGCGGGGCCCACATCTGATCAACAGTGGCATTATCATAATCTTCAACAACTGCATTGTTTATTTAGAAAATCTCCCTCAATCCCTTAACAAATTAGTCTGGAAGCCACCGGGAGGATTAACTTCAGAAATTCTCCCTCAGATCGCAATTATGTCTGCTCAGATGTCACGAGCGATAGACATTTGCATAAGTCATACCCAGTCTTTATTACTAATTGCATTTCCAGTGATTTGACTTCCATTGGGGTCTGTTTTTTCCAACCGAGTTACAAAACGCAGCACTCGGCAGGGGCAACCATGCCCCGGTGCGAGAGGTGCTCCCCGGCACAGGGTGTAATACCTAATACCTGTCTAAGAATTTAATTGCCAACCACTTTTCCTAACCATTCAGATTAAGAAGTAAATGATACTGGATGGTGTCCTGGATACTTTCAGGGCAAAGTCTTTCACCTTGGGTCCAATGACTAGAAGTTATGCCTAGCTGGTGGCAGCTATGTGGCTTTTCTCCAAGTAGCTGGCAATCCCTATTCAGCTGCAGGCATGTGCCTGCCTCATAAATCACCCGCGGTGCTGGCAGCCTCGTTGGCAGGCTCAGCAGGGAGACTGAGGGCTGAGCAAACAAGGCTTTCGTGCTGGAATGGGAGCCTCCCGCCCGAGGGGCAATGTCGTGGCAGGGTGGCACCGGGAAGCCTGCGCTGAGCCACTGCACGATGCTCCTGTTTGCCTGTAGGTCCTGGGGGGATGGGGAGCCACGAACTCAGAACTTCTAACAAGAATTAGTCCCCTTTATAGGAGAGAAAGCAGTGTCATCCATGTCTTCTGATGTAGTTGTCACAATCTGAGTGTTCCTAAAACGTTGATATCTGCCTTTTTTTCCCCCCCCAAAGGCAAAGGGGTGAGATCAATTATCAGTCCTGAATAAAGAATAATTTTATTTCCATAACAGGTGAATTTGCCATCATCAGAGAGGGTCTGTGTTTTCAGAAGGAAACAAGACAACCTATCTGTCAGCTCCACAGGCACCCGGCACAGGGGCACGTCTGCCACAGCCAGCAGGGCTTGCGCTCTTCTCCGTAGCAGACCGTCAGAGGTTGCTGTATTTCATCCCACCCTTTTCAAAACAAAGTGCTACATTAACCTCTCCAATGCAGACCAGCACCACTCCCACTGCCTGTGACTGCCCGTGCTGCTTGTGCTTATGCAAAGGGTTTGGATTAAAGGGCAGGTCCTGCCTGCCCATGGCAGCGGAACACAACTGGCCACCAAGTTCCCACGTGCCCACAAGCACACCAGCATGCAGCCCTGTAAGTCTTGACTTTTAGGGTACAGCTGTGTCACCCCCCAGTGACTGGTGGCTGGATGAAATGTGGTCCCAGCTGCCTCTTGGGTGGGAGAATGGGGGTGGACCTGGGTTTTTAAAAGAGAAGTTTTGTGTACGCGTCCTCAAGTCCCTCAGAAATGCTCTGCTTCTGGCCACTGCTAGGCAGTTGCGTGATAACAGGCTCCCAGAATCAAAACAGAGGCTCTAGTAAAGCAAAGGCAGTGATGAAAGTTAAAGATTTGCTGTGAAGATAATCCTAAGGATAATTCCACTGAGTGGCAGGCATAACACATGTATGGGTATGAGACAATGCAGGGGTTCTACAAGACTGAACCCAAGAGCTTATGCTTGTCATGTAGTCAGCTGAAGCACGTGCTCTGTATGAGCAAGGCATGCTCCAGCAAGATACATCACATGTCTAAGGCAAATTTGTGCCATCTTTTTGCTCCAGTGTGCAACTGCCTCCTACACATCTGCTGGTAGGCTCTGGTGACCACTGTCCGCTCCCCGTTCCTACCATCTCCGCAGCTGTCCCGTGAGACTGCTGCTTCCCAGCTCACGTCTCCCTTGGGAGCTCAGCAGGTTCATCGAGCTTTCTGTCAAGTCCGTACATTTACCTACCCTTTTCCTTTCGCTAGACCAGAAGCTGCCATTGGACTGGAGATCTGGAAGGCACCTGTGCAGAAAAGCCTTTCAAGCAAAGGAACTGGCTCAACTTTTCTGTTTCATTTAGAAAATGGGGGGAAAAAAAACAAAACCCAACAACCTTCCCTTTACGTCTCCAAGATGCAATTTTTATCTCAAGGCCTTGCTCCTGTCCATTATAGAAAGTCTTTATCCTGAAGCTGCTAAACACCAGGCCTGTTGTAAAGGGCTTCTTATTTCTTGCTTAGTGTCATGGTTTAACCCTAGTGGGCAGCTAAACCCCACAGAGCCACTCGCTCACTGCCCCACAGTGAGATGAGAGTGAGAATCAAGTAAAGTGAGAAAACTTGTGGGTTAAGACAAAGACAGATTAATAGGCAATGCAAAAGCTGTGCACGCAAGCAAAGCAAAACAAGGAATTCATTCATCGCTTCCCACCAGCAGGCAGGTGTTCAGCCATCTCCAGGAAAGCAGGGCTCCATTGCGCATAATGGTTATGTGGGAAGACAAACACCATCACTCTGAACGTCCCCCCCTTCCTTCTTCTTCCCCAGCTTTATATACTGAGCATGACATCACATAGTATGTAATATCCCTTTTGTCAGTTGGGGTCAGCTGTCCCAGCTGTGCCCCCTCCCAACTTTTTGTGCACTCCCAGCCTGCTCGCTGGCGGGGCAGAGTGAGAAGCAGAAAAGGCCTTGACTCTGTGCAAGCACTGCTCAGCAGTACGTAAAACATCCCTGTGCTGTCAGCACTGTTTCGGTCACAAATCCAAAGCATAACATCATACAAGCTACTACGAAGAAAACTAACTCTATCCCAGTCAAAACCAGTACACTTGGATGTGACAAAAATTGCACATGAATATGGAGAGTGTGCGTGGAGTGAAGGTGGGTAGTTTGGAACAGAGCCGTGGATGCTTTTCATTTTACTTTTACAGTAAGAGCATTGACAGATACTGTCACCCATTAGCTAAACTCTCAGTTTATGCCTATTCAGACATCTTCTGAATAACGGGCGAATAAAATGACTGCTGGGGAATGGCTAGCTCTAGCAAACAGAGAGAGAAGCTTGGGCTGCCAGAAAATATGAAGGGCCCTCAGGAAATTGTGCTGATGAGAAGCTCCTGGAATCCGTCTACAAGACCAGAATAAAATGCATGCCAAAACAAACAAGCTGCTGGGGAAAGATGTACTTCCAGAATTATTATTTTTTTTTTTAAAAAAAAGAAGTTGTTCCTGTAGGCTTTTCTTGGGATGCTGTCATCTACAGGTTTCAGAACACTCTCCTTTTGCAAACGAACCTCCATTGAAGGCCTTGTTTTTTTCCAGGCCATGTGAAGCCCGCCTTAAATCCTGCGTGAGAACTCAGGAAAGCTGAGGCTGATGGAGACAGCAGTGATAGCCGTGGCTGGTCAGGGATGCTGACATGGTGAGGAGCAGCATGAGGAAGGATGGGCACTGGAAGAGGGCAATAGTTTCCCAGAAATGGTGGCCTTGGTGGTTGCTGAAGCCTGATCTCTGCATGGTCACAGGAGGGGGCAGGTTTTTGGCAGGGAATGGTGGTGTCAGGGGAAACACTGATGGTGCAGACCTGCTCCTTGGGTGTTGAAGGTGAGTGGAAGTGGAGCCTTTCCTGAGCCCTACTGCCAAACCCAGCTGCGCAGATCTCCCATAAGACATTCCACTTTCCGACCAACATACTGTCTGACTAATGGCAGCAAATGAAACCTCGACCTGGCCCGGGGTTGCTTTTTATTCCTGTCTTTTCCTCCCTGACCCTGTCTCTCCTTCCACTTCACCCCCCGAGTCCTATGCAAGTGCAGACAGGATCTGTTCCTCTGTCCCAGGCCTATCTGGGCTGGCAGCAGTCCTAACTCCACATGGTCCTCAAGACCCTCAGCTGGCTCCAGTTCCATCCAGAGCCCAGCAGGGCACACAAGCTCTGCCCAGCAGCACTGGAGAGCTGCCACTTAGATCGCACAAGCAATCAGCGCTCACTGAAGTCTCCCCAGAAACTGAGCTGGCTGGTTTTGCCCAGATGTATGCTACCACCCGGCATCAATGACCAGTCTGCGGGGCACTACTGGTGATCCATGGTGTGGAAGATTTGTGGATGCAGACTCAAAATGGCGAGCTCTGTGGGCTCCGCAGCTGTAGAGGCATGGTTAAATAACCCTTCAGGATCAGCTTTGTCCAAGGAACCCACAGGTGAAGGAGAAAGCCGCCCTCCTGCCTGCTGGCTGAGCCAGCACAAGGGGAGAGCTGCAGCACGCACCTGAGGTATGGAAAATCAATTACAGTGTGGGTCTTGGCACAGAAACAGAGGGTGTTTTGGCACCTGGAAACAGCTTTCAGCCAGTGGGTAAGGGTCAGACCCAAGCTCTCCAGGAAGGAAAGGTATTGGCAAATTCTAGTGCACGAGTGGGCTGAGAGCTGAATCTCCACAGCATTAGCTCAAACTTTGGCAATATTCAAGCTCCAGCTTGCCCCAGATGAAGGCCAGTTAACTCAAAAGAAACCATCACTTACCACAGGCAGGAGATTTTTGAAAGCATATGTGAGTCTGATTTAGAGCAACGCACGTAGCAATGCGCTTTGAATTCACAGCATACTGAAGATCAGCCCTAAGCAGCCCTCATTTCTTTTAAGTTTATCTCTCACTGAAGAATTTGCCTGTTTTCTCCGGCGGCTGTCTTCAGGCTAAACGCAGGTCTGGGCTTTGCCGGGTGGGAAGTGCACAGGGATGGAAAGCAGTAGGTCCCTGCTAACTGTAACCGCTGTGAAAGGATGGGCTACTCCCAAGACAGTAAAGGCATACACGGAAGGACTCAAAGAACAGCGGCTTACTATTGATTATCAAATATGAGAAGAAACCTTAGCCCACTTTGGATAAAAGGTAATGTTTGCCCTGAATACCTCATCCTGGGAGCCTGCATGCTCAAGTGATCAGTACTGCTGAGACACTCTCTGAGGCACCCATCATTTTTGCACCTTCTGACTGTGGAAGAGGATCCCCCCCCCGCCCCCCCTACTGCCCAGTCTTACGTTACTTTTGTGAGTCATTCTGGGATTTGTTAATCCCATTCCTCAGAATTACTGTACTGCACATCAGTGATAGCATGTTTCTCTCTGTCTTTCTCAGGTTTTCTGTCATTTAGGTAAAATTATCCTATGCTCCCTTAAACAGACGCAGATGGAGCTTCCACCTACAGAACAGTAACATCCTTAAGCGACTTTGATGTCATATATGTATAAGTAACATATAAGATACACAGTATATAAATATACACGTACATGCCCTCTATAATTAAAGGAACATGTCCATACGTAAAACATTTTTATCTTGTGCCAAATGATGAATTCTACCCTGAGGTAATGAGTCAGGTAAAACATTAACATAAATTTGATGGTGTATCTTAAATTCTGAACAAAATTGCATTTCTATCAGAAGTTTGCATGAGTTGCTTGAAGTTTTCACTTAATTAAAAACACCACCCACTACTGGGCTCATTAGAATCTCCTGTCCCAAGCACTGCCTACAATCACACATGATTCTGTATGTGCAACGAATGCCACATAGTTCATGTGAGCATTGTTACCATCAAACATCCTGGTGGTTTTACTCCTAAACTAGTATCAGCATGGCTAAACGTATTGATTGCCACTCATGCTGGCAGGCTCAGGACAGCCAAAGGATAAAACCAAACTCTATCAGAGGCTGACTGCGTACTCATCCTGGGGAGAGGAGGCACATTACCAAGGCAAAGAGGGCAGCTCACATCACTGCTGCCCTTTACACCAGCTATCCTCTGAACAAGCAACAGGTTGTTTCTGCTATTTTTTATCAGTTTTATCTGCCAGGCTGAAATCTTCCCCCTTCTCCCACCTTTCCTTCCAAAGTAATTTAAAAACTCCCATTTCTTCTGAATTTCTTATCAATTTATATACTTCCTGAGAAATCAGGTCATATGCAGGCCACCTTTTATTTAATACCTCCCACTGATTTCAGTGGCTGTGAGATCAGGATTCCAGAAGGTAAGTTGCTTGAACTGACAGAGTCAGCGAGAAGCCTTCCTCCCTGCTTTCCCCCTGCTGTCAGCAAACATCCATAATGGCAAGTAACACTGCCAGCAGGTAAACTGATACATTGCTACTGGGTAGCTGACAAGACTTTTAATATATAACTGAAACTAGAGAATGGTTATAAAACACTCCTAGTTCACTTCTGCTCTCTTATAGCTCCTTCCCCTTGGTGTTTTCCCTTCCAGAAATTCAATACAGAGCCAACACTTCCTTAGTACAACATCCATGTGCTTCCCTTAGGCACTTCCACTGAAACAGAGCATGTCAACTGTTACCAGGGGAGGAAGCATCCATTTCCATCACTACACGGTAAATGAAATGACATTGCTTCCCTTCCTCCCCTGATAACAAGCCGTTTCTGCAACATTTTACAGTGCCTGCACATACCAGGATTTGTAAGAAAGTATCAAATACTTGAGCTGATAGAGAACCGGTTCGATGCTTCTCTGCAAACACAGTGTCACAAAGCCAGGTCCGGACTGACCTCTTGCCAATGAGGCTCCAGTGTTTGTCCCCAAGAGGCAGGTGATCCTCATGATAAGGAGCTAATCATAAAACAACATTTTTCAACAACACTAAAGATAAACATTACCAAGCACATTGCTTCTGAGCTGAATACAGAAAATAATTTACAGGAGTCACTTCTGCACTTACTTCTTGTTTCACTGTTGTCATTACCAAACCGACTTTGCGCAGGATGGCAGCATCACCAGGATGCTGCAGAACCGCATGCCACATTAAGGAAATAGCTGCTGCGGAAGTTTCCCACCAGAGTCTCCCCCTGCACCTAAGTGACCCACTCCTGGAGTCCAAATTCCAGCGATGCTCAGCCAAATATCAACCACAGAGCTGCAGGTACCAAAAACCGCTCAACCTTTGCTCGTATCCAACCATGATCAACACAGATTGCAGGAACAGCCTCCAGAGCTGTGAACACTATTCTACAAAAATTTGCTTTGGACTGAAGTGATTTAGATTATGTATCAAAGTATGTTTGTCACTCTCCCCAAAAACCAAAGATGACAAATTAACCTTGGCTGTGATGAAATCTAATACTCCTTATGTGAATTACAGCATTGTCTGAAAGCTCCAAAGAAGATCAAACCCTTTTTTTTCTTGTTAGATGCTGTACAAATGTGGAAAGAAGGAAATAAACTGAACAGTTTCTAGCTTAATTTTTAAAAAGATACTTTAAAGAAGCTTAACAAAAAAGAAAGAACTAGGAAAGAAGGATGAAGCTAAGGGAACACCTGATCCCACATGCTTTCTGTGAGCAAAACAGGAAATTTTTGAATTGCTATTTATTTCAATCTGCACCACAACATGCCTCACATTTCCAAGGCAGAAAGAAAGGGTCCAGCTCGAAGAAGCCTGTCACTGCCCGAGGACACAGTGGTGGGTGGAAAGAGGATGGGCACAATTGTAATGACCCCAGTCGCAGGATGAGCAGCCTGGCAGCACTCAGCAGTAAGAGTGTGAATAATAAAAAAAGTTCAAAATGTCTGTATGGGTTTTGCTGTGCAAAAAAAGCACAGAAGTGACACAGGAAGGGATTGATGAATTGATTGATTCTTTATTAAATACAGAAAACCTGCTGATGGAGCAAAAGGTGGATGGAGGGAGATGAAACTCAATATGTGAGAGGGATAAGAAAGAGCAGGTATAAACACCTCTTTAAGGGATTTTTAATGCGAGACAGACAAATGAATAAAATGGACCTCTATGAGTATCTGGGATGATAAGTTACACATTTCCCATGGACAGCATCAGGATGAGATCTCTAAAAAGCAGCAGAGACCAGAAGATCCCTGGGCAAGCAGCTGAACAGAAGAAGGGACAAGGCAGAAGAAGGGACAAGGAGCCCCCAGGGATGCTGGTGGAGGCAGTCCCTGTGGCCTCGCCACCAGGGACCGGGTCCTGCTGCAAAATGCCAGAGGGAGCCGGAGGCAGAGAGGAGGGAGGGGATTCCAAAAGGGGCTGGAGATGGGAATCAAACACCAGTCAGAGGCAGAGAGGAGGGAGACGGCTCAGGGGAGGTCTGCCTGCTCAGAGGGCTGTGCAGTGCCTTGAGCAGAGCAAAGGGGCTGCCGCTGTGAGGTAGGATTTTGGAAAGAGTGGAAGGATGCAGTACCTGCAAAATAATATGAGTGCATAATTTAAGCAAACTCATGAGTTTTAGGTACTCTGTTATTCAAACATGTCTCAGTTGTGTCAAGTTTAGACACAGCATCCCATTTATCTTGGCACAACTCAAATCCCTAAATTATCTCTGTCTTTTCAACCTCCTCACAGGAACTTTTCTTCCAGCTTTGTTAAAACATGAAGTAGCCAAGGAACTGCTTTACAAACAAACACCAGCTGAGGCGAAGGCTTAACCCTGCTGCAGGGTGCGGCGGGCAGCCTGGCGGGCAGGACTGCAGAGCCGCCCCCGGCTGCCGCTGCCCCACAGCCCCCCACTCCTCCTTTCACTGCTGCAGAGCTGGTGCAACACATGCAACTCTCAGACATGCTGGGAAGACTTGAGAGCATGCTAAATACATATAGGTTAGCATATCCTACTCGTGCCGTTTACTCAATATTGTGAGCTCCTCTCTGCCAGTCCAAATTTAACCGCTCCGGAATAAATGAGGCTTTGAGCAATGTGGTGTAGTGGAAGGTGTTCCTGGCCATGGCAGGGGGGTTGGAACTAGATGATCTTTAAGGTCCCTTCCAACTCTAACCATTCTATGATTCTGTGAAATACTGCTAGGGGGATGGTGATGACCTCAGTCTCTAACACGGACGGCAAAGGGCACAGTGCTGCTTTCCACACAGTGACCCTGCTTTTGATCACTTTTACATCATGCAAGTGGCAAAGGCAATGAAGTTAGTGGTGTCTCCTGGCACAGCCCCTCTGGTCTCTCTCTCTTCTCTGAGTTTCCTCCCATGCAGCGGGGACTGCCTTGTTCCCCTTTGAAAAACAGGCAGAAGAAGAAAATGATGACAGGGAGCACATGTTAATGACAGGAAAACACCAGCTGCTAACATGGCTCACCTACCGGTCTTCTTGAAGAGCTGCAAGCCCTGAAAATGAGGCAGGGGTTTATTTTTAACATCCATGACAGATCTCTTTGCCTTTTAAAGAGTGTCCTGGGGCTGCCTGTGCCCCTTATCTGCTCAGCAGTGCTTCAGCGAGCTGCTCCAGTGGCTGTCCCCATGGCTGTGCCCTCCCCTCCTCATCCACCGAGGAGCTTGCAATCTGGAATGTCCCTCTGCTGCCTCAGCAAGTGCCGCTTACTCCACTGAAGTGATTCAATAAGAAATACGCAAACTATGGAAACACGGCACGTTGCAGTTTGTAAGGAAGAGCCTCACAGTGTCCACAGACGTATGCATGGTGACACCCCAACTTTTGCTTCTATTTCTCTGTGCTCTGGACAGTAGAGAGTATATTAAGTATGAAACTTATAAAATAAGTGGGGTTTTTGCTGTTTTTTTTTTTTTAATAAAATAACTATTAAAAAAGGCTTTTATTTCCTCAATAAAATATCCTTAGGCTAGGTGATCCTATCTAGGAGTCCAAAGAAAATCTTAATCCTCCCATTCAAACTGCCACACAAACTGTGATGAAATGATGCAGCGCTGGGAAATAAAGAACTTGCTGATCATATTAATCCTTCATCTTCCATTCAGCTTCCTACACCAGTATCCAGTTTCCTTTTTAACAGCCAACAATGCTCCTCTATTTCCTTACACGACTCCCCATAATGCTATCATGTCAGACTTAAAAGCAATGCTTCTCAGTAACTAAGTGAATTCTCTAATTTTTGTTATAGATTATAGAAGAGCTCTGACATCTATCTGTAAACAGTGACACCGAACACCCTAAAAGCCTACTTTTTGGTTTTTCACAAAATGGCTGGTTTGCACAAAGCCCCCGCCTTTGGTTCAATCGAAGTGAACCTGCTCTTGACAGCTACCAAGGGCGCAGCTGTGGGGCACGGACCCCAGAGCCCACCCCCGAGTGCCATAGACTGCGTTCAATGATGCTTTTTGCATTTCTCTTGCATATCTTTTTATATAGCAGACATAAAAATGATTTAGTAAGATAGCCCTTGACTACTGAAGAGCGTCAACCATTTCATAACCAAATTTTCCAAACCAGAGAAGCTTGTGCCAGCTAAAATGGTCATTTTACACAAGAAAAGACAGTTATAGGGAAGAATTCTGCTTTACTTCAGAAAATTCTACACTAGTGGTTTGTAGTTACTACACTGAAGGCTCCTGCACTGCACAATTCTTTAAAAAAAAAGAACCAAATCAGGGAACCAGTTGTTTTAGATACACTGACACTTGCGAAGGTTTAAAGAAGTGAAAACTAAAATATTTCCAAGTACCTGAAGGTTTCCCTGGTAGTACTTCTGAAAAGGACATACTAGGTCTGATTTTGCTTTCCTGAGACAAAACTCAAAAGCCCTCAGAGGGAATTTTTGTCCCAGGCAAGGTGAGCAAGACTAGTACCATTTGTGCAGAGCTGTAACCGTGCGCCTGGTTAAATAAATGAAATTAAAGTCACCTGGACACATCAGGTCAGAGCTAGATGACTCACGCCTCTATTACTTTACAAATAATAGGCTCATCACCAACACAATTAGTCTTACCTTATTGTAGTACTGCACCTGGACCGAGTGCCACTGCCCATCACTGACCCCTCCCAGAATGAACGGTGCCACTGTAGTGGTTGTCTCCCCTGCAAGGGCAGGCAGAAGGGAAAAAGTAAGTCAACATCAGTGGAAACTGTGCTCTGCACTAAACCGAAACACAGAGAGACTCTCATCAGGCACAGAATGTAGCCGTCTTACTTCATTATGAAGGAATTTGGGGTTTCATCCTGCAAGGCAGTAAATATCCCCAGTTTCCTAGAATTATTTTGGTGCACCAACACAAAAATAGCTTCTGGCACATTCACATTCAGGTGAATTATGTTACTTTTTATTATGCTTCTGCAGAGTGCGGTAGTGATCCATTGGGTAGATACAGCTATTGCTGCAGTGGTCAACTGAGAAAAAAAGTACATTAATTTTTCTGCATTTCTGCCAAAAGCAGCACTTTGAGATTTTTTTACTATGAAGAAGTATTGTGCTGGGATATTTTGTCAGGGAAGGGAAGCCTACTCCTCGTCAGAGCTGAGGAAGTAAAATCCAAAAGTACTGTAGTATAAAACCCATGGTAACCTTGGTCCCAGCAAAATTTTACCAGTGATTAATGAAATTATTGGCAGCCTTTCAGTATCTAAATTTGAAAGTAAGTCCTTGCCATTGCAATTGGAAAGCTGAAGCTTTTAAGCCAGGTCTGAGTCAGCAGAACCAGCTCAGTAACCAGGCATATCTGTTCCGAGGTAGCAGCAAAATAAACATTCATGTTGAAAGTACATAAAAGGCCTGGCACAGAGAAAGGATTGCTAGGTTTCAACCTTTTTTTTTTTCTTTCTCTCTTTTTTTTTTTTTTTTTTAATGGTTGGAAATTTCTGCATAACAAACCACAGGAAAAATAACTCCCTTCCGTAACCTAACAAAGTTCATAGTATTGTTGAGCTTAAAATGTACTTTCAACTCTATTTGCAACAAATACTTTACCCTGTGTGAAGTATTACTTCTATCCCCCAACTTTCTTTTAACTCTCATCCTATATACTTCTGTTAGTTAAACAATACAAATTTCAGCTTAGCAGGTTTGACATCTTGCTGTGATGTTTTTTAACATTTAGAGACAAAAAATCCATGGTAAAAATGGGGCTTTTTATTCAGCTAGTAAGTTTCTGCAAAAGGAAGATCATCAGTCTCCAATCCTTTTGCTTTGCTTTCTGTGAAAAAGTTGTTGCAACAGGTAAAACAGTCAAATCAGATGTCCAAAACTTGTACTGTTCGTTAAAAGCCACTTAAAACCCTAAAACATAAACCATTCTCCTTCCAAAGAAAATACCATTTGTAAATACACAGGACCAGACCTGCTCTCAGGTGCAGCAGTGCAAATCTAAATTTAGTTTCATGTATTTTAAAGGAGTTCCTCCACATTTAAATGCATATAAGTGCAAGTAGAATTTATTTTTCTCTCATTCATCCTCAGGGTGCCTTCCAAGCAATTTGATTCAAGTTTAGACAGGCGGAGCAGAGCTACAGAAGAAAGCACATCTCTCCAACCACAGCATGTTATTTCATTACACTAATCCATTGAAAAACCTGCCTTAAAATCTAATTTGGACAACTTTGAGGTAATAAAGGGGAAATGAAACTGGGTATCTCCAACCCAAAGGGCCCAGAAATGCACTTAAGCATCACTGGTAAATCGATGGGGTCACATAGGATTTACCATGGGGTCTGAGGGCAGCAACCGTCACTGGCCATGAGTGTAAAACACCAACATGGGCTGTGCCTCTGCTTCTACTGCTTTACTGCTTGCAATGTCTCATTTTTCACAAACATAAAACACAAGTTGACTAGAGCCTGCGTGTCTAACCTGAATATGGATAAAGGGAAATAACATGGTTATTTCCTGAGTTACGTGCCTGGTACAGAGGTACTAAGGTCTCACTTGACCTACATGTAACCCCACTTGACCTACACAACAACAGCCCTTCCCAGATACTTGTTTCTGTCCCAATGGAAAACATCCCCTAAACCTGTGACAACTAGAGGTTGTCTGCTCTGTCGAGATTTAGGAAAGCCCCCAAAGCCTTCCCACCGAACTCACAGACCTGCTCCTGGGCTGAAGCAGTGGTCCACCAAGAGCCTCAACAAGCCTGCTGAAGTCCAGAGGGTGATTCCTGGTGGCTTCAATGTGCTTCAATCACACTGTACAGCTGCATGCTAACAGCTTCACCTGCTACCAGTCATGGCAATTAGCACAGCTGGGCATGAGTTTCTGGATGAAACTTGGGCTTTTTTAACTCGGGAAACAGTCCTCTGCTGAGGCTGGAATGGTTGGGGTTTGCTTTGATCACGCTTTTGTCAGGGAAGAGCTTTTCCACTGCCAGGCCTGATTTTCTGGAGGAAACCTCTTGCCCAGGAGAAGGCCACTGTGGCAGGGATACATGCCACCCTGAGCTTCGCTTGTCAGCCTTCCCCTTTCTCTGCTCCCAGAAGCACCAAAAGACAGTGGCTTTGTCCTGGTGTAGAAAGCAAGCAAATGGCAAAGGCTCCGTTTCTTGTTTCCTAGCCCACCATAGCAACAAGCAGGCAGCTAAGTTCTCCTAAATTCATTGTTGTTTACGGCTTCTTCCAAGGGGAGATGCTTCTACTGTGCAAAAGTGCATTCCAGTGACAGCATTGCTCATCACCAATCCCTAACGAACAGCAGGCATTTTTCACTTGTCTGTTAACTTGTCCTTTGGCTTGCGTGTATTTTTTAGGTAACATTTACGCATCTAGTTTCACTGATGCCGCAGTGTAAAAATGCATAAATGCATGACATTTATTACAGTGTGATAAAATGAAGTCTCATTTAAGCAAGCATTGTCTCAGAGGCCAACTTTCAGGCTAGTGCCAATCTTTTATAGTAGTCATAAACCCCACCTTTTATAACTGATACGTTGACAAGCTCCTGCCTACCACAGTAAGTGTAACCACCACAAACCGCTACAATCTGGAGTACTTTGCAATACCCAGCATTGGTTGTTCATTGTACAATGTCAGCCAGTTACTCAATTAATGAGGCAGCACATAGCCATATAAAATCATTAAAGTGCATCTCCAAATGGCTTGAGAGGATCTCCTGACCACAGGCAGAAATGCTCGACTCCAGCGAGACCTCACCTGCAGAGAATGTGAGCTGGATCTGCTCCTCAATGATCTCCAAGGCAATGAAGTCGTGCTTCTCATTAAAACGCCCATTGTAGAGGAGGAGAGCGTTCCTCTCCCTGGTTGCAAACCTAGAACACAGAGATGAGGGGTCAATTCATGCTTAACTGCTTATGAATTAAAGACTGACGGTCAAGTCGCCCAGAAGAAAGACGGCATTGTATTTAGGAGAAAAGTAAGCCTTTGAATCTTTCTTCAGACAGAAAATTATAAAATTGAGGAGCTAGCCGCAGGATAAATCTATTCTTTTACCATCGACAGAGGGAAGCAAGGTGGAAATTACAGAAATCTACTCTGCAGAGATCTGCTGTGGATGCTGACCCTCACAAGGGGTAAAATTAGGCAGATGCATGATGCAGAGCGAGTATCTGACGCTCGTCAAACAGTAGCACTTACTACACTTTGCAAACAGTCCAAAAGCTAGAAGGCATTTTCACATCAAAGGGGGGATACTCGCTGCTTGCTTGCTGTCTAAATGCTACAGGGTACAGGGAGAGTCATCAACTGATTAAAAAGACCTGATGGGGAGGCAAAGGGAAAAGAAAGATAAGAGTTACTTTAATAATGCCATGTAGACAATCAGGGTTCATCAATCAACAGGTCAGTCAGTTGGAGGAAGGAAAATAAACACTTAAATGATTCCACTAAATCAGCGCCAATGGGTGTTTTTTGGTTGTATTTTTCTTGTGCTTCTATTATGAGATGTATCACACCTTTCCTGCAGAAAAAGAGGCAACCCCACTTTTCAAAAAGCGTGGGTTTTTTTTCTCTGCAAATTTCTGCATGTTGTATGTATGTTATAATTTTTAATCGAACCCTATTATCTTTGGGGATTTACACACAGCTTTCACCTACTTAGAAATGCAAAAAAAATTATTACACTTTACAGAAACATTTTTACAAAGATGAATATTATATACAGAGAGAAAGAGATAAACCATGGGAATTTCTTGAGTTTCCAAATGGCAGTGTAGTTTGATTTTGTATCTTGAACTTCAGGAATTATGCCTGATTTAAATTAACCCACTTTTCCTACAAATGAATCAAACACTGAACCCAGCTAATGAAAATTTCCTTCCACGGACAGAAGAAATGGTTCTTGTGCCTGTCATGTCACGTCTACTAGCAAGGCTCCCATGCAATGCAACAAAACCTGCATTCAGAGAATGTGAAAGCAGCAGTATTTTCAAACATCAAGGCCTGGTATTTGAAATAAAAAATTTCAAAACCAAAGAATATTTTTTAACAAAGGCTGTTTGTCAGACATACGTATGTTGTGGATCACAGCAAGTAGAGGCCTTTTTGAACCAAGAGCCTGAATCTGAGCTACATGGAAATGGGAATTTTTATTCCATACATTATTTAATATTTTTGAAGGAGAATGAATTGTTCTGGTTCAAAAACCAGGTCAGAATTTTGACATTTCCAATAAAATACAAACTCCAAAGAATATCTATTATAGTCCATAAAAAAAAAATATTACTGCTTTGATTACTTTTAGAATCACAGAATAGAATCTTAGAATCATCTAGGTTGGAAGGGACCTCTAAGATCATCCAGTCCAGCCATCAACCTAACACTGCTAAAACTGTCTTTTAAATACCTCCAGGGATGGCAGCCTCACCACTTCCCTGGGCAGCCTGTTGCAATGCTCGACAACCCTTTCAGTGAAGAAAATTTTCCTAACATCCAATCTAAACCTCACCTGGCACAACCTGAGGCCATTTACTCTCATCCTGTCGCTTCTAACTTGGGAAAAGAGACTGACACCCACCTCTCTACAACCTCCTTTCGGGTAGTTGTAGAAAGACATAAGGTTAGCCCCCTTTTCTCCAGGAACCCCAGTTCCCTCAGCCAGTCCTTATAAGACTTGTTCTCCAGACCCCTCACCAGGTTCATTGCCCTTCTCTGGACATGCTCCAGCACCTCAATGTCTTTCTTGTAGTGAGGGGCCCAAAACAGAATACAGCAGTTGAGGTGGGGCCTCACCAGTGCTGAATACAGTGGGACAATCACTTCCCTAGTCCTGCTGGTCACACTATTTCTGACACAAGCCAGGATGCCGTTGGCTGCCTTGGCCACCTGGGCACACTGCTGGCTTATATTCAGCTGGCTGTCGACCAACATCCCTGGGTCCTTTCCTGCTGGGCAGCTTTGCAGCCACTCTTCCCCCAGGCCTGTAGTGCTGCATGGGGTTGTTGTGACCCAAGTGCAGGACTCATCACTTGGCCTTGTTGAACCTCATACCATTGGCCTCGGCCCATCCATCCAACCCGTCCAGATCCCTCTGTAGAGCCATCCTACCCTCAAGCAGATCAACACTCCCACCCAGCTTGATGTCATCTGCGAACTTACTGAGGGTGTACTTGATCCCCTCATCCAGGTCGTTGATAAAGATATTAAAGAAAACAGGCCCCGGCACTGAGCCCTGGGGAACACCACTTGTGACTGGCCACCGACTAGATTTAACTCCATTCACCTAATCAGTTTTGAAATACATCTTTATTTCTAAATTTATTTAACGTAATATAAAATAATATTATAGAAGTAAAAGGCAAACTAAATGAACTAAGACAATACTGTTGAAATATTACCAAAACACTGATTTAGTTTTCACTTTTCACCATCAAAGGAATATAGTTTCTGTAAAACATTTCCCAAGACTGTATTTTTCCATATGTAACTGCTTCATCAAAACATTTTTATCAGATCTATCCAGAATATATGTGAGCAAAAGAAATAATATTAGTGATGCTTTAGTGGGCAGAAGGACTTAGTTTGATTAGCAACAACAGGAACCCTAGTTCTGTTTGAATATATTTTTGTGATTGAATTACTAAACCATTTTTTATATTTCTTTACTCTGTGTGTGCTCAGTTCCATTCTTTGCCACTAGTCAAAAGCATCTTTTGTATCATACTAATAGTTAAAGCACTGGGGAAAAGAAATACTGTCTTTTAATAAAAGGGATATTTTTAATCTCTTGACATAGGAAACAAAAGACACTTTCTTAGAGAATTTTGAATAAACAGTGAGAAAACCTCTCCACTGACAGTGTCTCTTGTAGCAAGTGTTGGAAGGAAGCAAGGAAGACGTATAATGTTGGGAGCAGAAAGTCACGCCTAGTCAGTAACCTAAATACTTTTTTAAAAAAATCACATTTTAGTTATGAGACTCGACAATGCATTCTGCTCTTTGCTAGGAGCGGGTCATGAATCACTTCGAGGCTGAAGGAAGCTAGACACGCTGGGATTTTACAAATGTTCCCAAATCACACAATATGTAATGGCAAATCATTGTCTAGTCAAACTGCTAATTCTTGCTTTTCCTCACATAATGTTTTCCACCTGCACTGAAGGATAATAAAAGCCAAAGAAATAACAAGTGTAAATAAAAGCGAACTTCAGCTATGAAAAGATAAATGTGTCATTATTCTATGATTCTACGATAAATGTTATCCCAGACAGTGTAGGATGAACCCCATGATGGTCTAGACTTTTTATAATCATACTGAGTGGACTGAGGAGTGTGTAGCTCATGACTAAACATGCCATCTTAGTTTAAAGACGCTGAAGAAACCCTGGTGTAAGCACTACCTTGCTAGAGTAGTTTGCTGTTTCTCAGTAACCCCTACCCAGAGAATTTGAGTCACTTTAACTTGAAGCACCCTACATGTCAAAGATCTCTTCCTGAAAGCCTGAAAAATGATACCATGTGGCTGTGGGGACAAGCCAAGGGTAGTGCAGGTAATTTACGCTGGCAGCCAGCCCAGGCTGCTCCTTTGTTTGCACTCACTGTAGGTCTGACAAGTCCAACAGAGCCTTTTGCTCCTCAGCTTTTCCGTGTACTTAGATCTGATGCTCTAAATCGATCTTCACAGGCGCATCTCTTCCCTGCCTCAGCTCACATGCAAACCGTGCCTGCACTTTCTGATTTAACCAAAATGTCAAGATTCCATAAAATTTCAGACCTTGGGATTAAGGCAGATGACAGATAAAATGGAAAGAAGCTGCCTGGCTCCTGAGAGATGTAAAACCCCAGGTAACTGCTGGGGGCTAGATGGGACGTGTGCCTGGTGGTGCCCTCCCTGAGCACTTTCTCTGGACAGACGCACAAAGATGTCTGTCACTGTTGTGGTTGTTGTACCTTTAAACAAATCCCCGTCCTTGATCTTTTGGGTCGGGGTTAACACATTTTGTGTTATTCACTCACAGTCAGCCGCGAGGGAGAACCAAAGGTCAATCCTGACCGAAGAAACCACGGGAAAGCTGCAAACCTGCACCCTCTCTGTAGAAAACACATGTGCATACCTGGAGCTCCTGCTCCGTGGCAGGAGAGCCCTATGCTATGGCCTGACCCAAACAGTCTTCTCCAGAAGATGTCTTTTTTCCCCAGGATGTGTGAGCCAGGGAAGGAGAGCCTGGTCCATGCAGTGCAGCTGCCACCATTGCTCCCCAGGCTCCAAGAGCTCCTCAAGTGCCCTCACGGGAAAAGCAACAGCCAGCCCAGGAAAAGAGTGTCCAACGTGGAGATGTCGGAGCAGATGGGACGGGGAGGAGGCTGGTTGTGCCTGGCAGCCAGGATGGGACCAGAAGGAGGAGATGGGTGTAGAGGCCAAGAGGAGTGAGGCGAGGAGCTGGGGCAGTTGGGGTTGTCCCAAGCCCAAGGCTCGGAACCAGCAGACAGCAAGGACCTGAGGAGGACCAGACTGTGCTCAGCCATGGCCTGAGGAGAGACCAAGTCTTCTCACAGGTGAGGAAACAGGAGAGGGGAAGAGCACTCCCAAATAAGCAGCACAAACTATCAGCCTCCACCTGAACATCAGGATGCCACAGACACAACTAGAAAAGCACCTGACATGCCTGAGAGGCAGCAAACCCACCACCCACCCTTGCGCTTTTCCAGCCTAGGGCTGCTGAGAGGTGGCCAGACAGGCTTTAGTGTTGCCTTTCCCTGTACCATCACCCTGCATTGCAGCAGAGGAAGATCGGGAGTTACCATCTCAGTGTCATCCTCAGCAGGGTAGAAACCAAACGCACCAAACGATGGTGCCCCACTCACAGGAGTCACTGTCAGAAATACCCAGAGTGACCTTTACACCTAGGTAATTTGCTTGGTGACAATAGTTAAGAAACACCTCCCAAGCTCCAGCAGAGAAGCCACCAGCCACACAGCCCTTCCCCACCAGGACTTACATGAGGGAGACGGTGAAGTGGAAGCGCTGCCGCAGCCCCTTGAAGGTGATGAAGGACTGTGGTGGGAAGCTCCTGGTGGTCATCTCACAGTACGGCCGCTCGTATTCACCTGGAGGACACTCGCATTTGAAGCCCCCGATCAGCAGGTTCACGCAGGTTCCTCCGTTCTTACACACCCCCGGAGCACAGCGGCCGGAGCGCGCGTTCACCTCACAGTACTCTCCTGCAAGGGGAGAAGCAGACATCAGGGAAGGCGACATCTTACCCCAGCAGCAGCAAGCTGTGACACTCAGCTCCCCATGTGTTTCTGAGAAAGGTTAAGCTGCTTCCCAACTTCTGCACCTGACCCCCTCTGCAAACAAGGTATGATCCTGTAATTGCAGGGGTGTAAGGATGCTGCATTGTCTTTCAAGTCTGAATTTTCAGGGGGGTGCAGGATATGATTTGCCAAGTGATCTTCTTGCAAATATCCAACAACGTTGGCCCCAGTTTTCAGATTCCTTGGCTGCTTCGAGACCCAGTGATAAATATAAAGTTGGTGTCAGACAGATCTATATGGGAGGAGGTAACACCAACCAGTTAAAAATTTGCACACTCCCTGTCAACCAAAATATGTGTAAATTGTTCCGGTGTTTCACTATGGGTTGGAAATTGTGTAAACACGTAAGTGTTTGCATTTCACCTCCAGGTGAATTTGGCTTTGCTGCCCATGGTGGTGGCAGGGCACAGCTGAGCTCGCGACAACGCTCGTGGAATGTGTATAGGAAGAATAAACAGGATGCTGATGACATATCTGTTGCCTCCCATGTATCCTGCAGGTGACAGCCCTTTTCTGTACCTTTCAGAGATGTGCACAGTAACTCTCCGCAGAAGTTATGGATTCAGTGGACTGCTTGCTGAAGCTGGTTCCCCCCAGATACTTGGGCTTTATTCTATTCAAAATTCTGTATTAAGATGCATTCAACACAAGTACTAAAGAATCAGGTGTCTTGCTTTGTATGTACACCATAATTTTTCCTGTTTGCCCAATTTAAAAAATAATTTGTGATAATAATCATTTGTGATAGTAATAATTTGTATTCATAATATAGAGAGGATATCCACTTAAAAATTCTGTGGCTGGGACAAAAGCAGCTGCTGAATTAATCATTGTACAGAAAGCTAAACCCTGTATGTGAGTTAATTGTTAACATTTATGTTTTGGCATGTGTCTTCCTAAGATATAAAGCGTGTTCAGATCCGGCACGTAAAATTGTTCAGAGAAATTGGAGATGGCATATATAGTTGAATTTTACCCAGTAACAATGTCTGAGAAATAAATGTAGAGCAAAACTACTCAACACAGCCAGCTGAAGGAACACATACATTTCTAACAGTTCGATATTTGCATGATTACTCGCTACCAGATCATACAATTACATTAATTCAAACACAGTTAAAACCTTGCAAATGCATTCCTGGAGGAAAGTAAAAGCAGCGGGAGCTGTGGGCAGTGACTCACAAACAAAGGCAAATTAAAATGGAAAGTTTTGATCCAGTCGCTGCCCCCGCAGCCCCGCTCCCACAGGTTCCCACGCCAAAGCCGCCTGCACCGGGCAGCAGGCTTCAGCCGGCAGTATTGCCGTGTCCAGAGCTGGATCTGCACCTCTTTTCTATGTCAGCCTGTAAACTGCCACGGTTTACAGCTGGTTTGGCCACTGCCCCAGGGGTAGCGATCTCCGCGACAAGGTGAGGTGGACAGCCTGGCCATTTCTGCTCTCCAGCTTTGCTGCCTTCCTCCTCTCACATTAACATCACATGCCTTTCAGGCAGGTATGATATATGCCAACAAAATGCAGAAGCAAATACAAGAGTGCCATGGTCATACAGCCAGCCAATGCACGCCCCATTCAGGTGGGCTCAGCTCCAGAGGATGGACCTCTGGCCCTGCACCGTGCTCCCCATGACACGCTGAGCCATTGTACAACTGCTTCCTGATGAATGCATTTGTAGGTATCTCCTGGCAAAAATATACTGGAGTGTTTCAGTATATTTAAAAAGGACGCAACACAAAGCACAGGGGAGATGAACACATCTCTCTATAATAATAGTTCTAACAGTTAACAAATTATGAAATTAACCTTCCCCATCATCCTAGAGGGACTGCAAGCCAAAATCTCCTAAGTAATAAACCAAATAGCCAAGAGTTCAACTTCAAGCCTGTGCTTACAGCTTTTCTGATTCAGGATTGATGTTCCTATACTCTCACTTTAAAATATTAAGATGAAATGCTGTGAAAACAACTTGATAAGTATCTTCCTGTTTCCATTTATCAGCTGTGAGTACCAGGCAAGACTACGTGAATACACCTTCCTTAGCACTTTAAAATGCTCTACGGTGTGTTCTTTGGAGAGAAATTGTATGTATCATCCAAGAGAGAAAATTCCCTCGGTGTACTGGATGTGCCAAAGTGGACACACACATCAGATGCACTAAGAGGACACTACAGAAAGCATGAGCACAGCCAATCCCCTTTAACACACACACACACACTTATCTTGTGTCAAAAACTCTCAAAAAACCTGGAAAAACACAATTCCTACAGAAAGACTAAACACAGGTTTGTCACTTTAAAAAAGTAGTAGGGTATTTCGTCAAATAACTCTCCAACTCAAAGAGGAATGTAATCTTCAAGGCTTTCTGAAAACAGAATGATATATTTGGCAAAAGCAAATAACACGCAGGCTTGAACACACAGGGAGAAAAAGCAGCAAGCTAAAAGGAGAGATTCCTGGCACCGTAGTACGCTGTGGAAATGCCATGGCAATATGGAGGCGAAATAAAAAAGCCTAAGCTGGAACTCATTGATGGTTCTGTATTAATTCTACCTATACAGGCATAAAAGTATTTAAGAGAAAGGAAAGCTTACAGAAAAGTTCTATCGAATTATGGTTATTACTGCTTTTTACTGTGATGCTTAAAGAAGCGTTTTAAAAAACTGTAGTTCAACTTTAAATAAGATCCTTTGTCCTATATTAATTCAGCTGTAGCATCACTGATGTCCCAGTTACTAAAATTATTCTGAATTCTCTTTACTCTGTAATGTAAATGAGAACTGCATTTGATGCGTACTCTTTGATGTTGTATTTTCATATTTTATGTATATTTAACAAAATATATTAAAAGTGTTTTTTAAATCTCTACAGTAACTCCAAGTCACCACTGTACTTCAAGGCACAAAAGTCTACCAAGAAACTTGATAAATCCTTAATTACTCTTTTTTTCCAAAAGTGCCTGGAATTATTCAGAAACATGGCATTTTTTGCTGTATGGAGTAGCCATCTGAGCAAGTATTTGAAGCACTGCTTTGATCAGGATTGGCCACAGAACACACCTTTACGTGGCTCTTGGGTTTTGCATGGCTCTTCCAAGGACGGCCACCTCATCCTGCACACACCACCATCCCACAGCACTGCCCTGCGGGATCTTTGAGGCACGGCCTAAAAAGCATCCTCAAAATTTGAACCAAAGCCCGCACGTACTTGAAGGATAAGGCGGTTGCTGGCTGGAGCCAGAATCGGAAGCCCCTAAGGGAAGAGCTACTTGAGGAGCTGAAAAGGAAGGGATCTGCATCCGCCAGCCTCTGGGATGAAAAGCGCCTGTGTGCCTGCTTGCAGCTGAAGGTTGGAGGGCTGGGACACGCTGTTGGAGGGGATGTCTCACAGTCCAGTGGGAAAAAATAGTACAGAAAAGAGGGAGAGCTGCCATGCAGTGAGGGTCTGGAGGGGCTCGGGGTGATAAGAGCACAGCCCAGATAGCTGCTGCACACAGCCTGGAGATGGTCCGTGACACCGGCAATGCCGGCGTGGCTCACCCCCTCACCCAGCTCGTGGAACTCCCCTTCACTCCTCATGGCATCCCCTTTGCTAATATAATTTCATTTTTCATGCTGGCCACTATTTTAGGAATCACTTAAAAAACTAGTTACATATCACAACTCTGTGAAATCCAAGCAGGAGATGTGAAGCTTAGTCCCTCCAGCTGCTGAATGTAAAGCATGCACTGTCAGATAACACGGGCCACGACTGCCTGTTATCTGCCAACAGATTCCTTGGTTTTGAAAAAATCCTGGCCCAAGCCAGCAAACGGTTTACTGTTACAGGACAGTAGCTGATCTAATATGCTTTCAATTAATATTGATGACTCTTAAAGCTACGACTCCTGTGGCTTTCACAGAGCCCTTTAGGTAGTGCTTCCCGGTTTTAAAGCACTTGAGATCACAATGTGATAGTTGCTTTTGACACTGCTTCCTACTCTCAACCATCATATACCTCTTCTCCAATTTTAGGACTAACTTTACGAAGACGTTAATCATAATTTTTTTCGTATTAACTTTATGTAAGTGAGGATACCACAATATCAGGTGTAACATAACAAGAACAGGCAAAGCAAAAGACTGGCTAAAAGATTTGGTCTTCTGACCTATTCCAAGTAAAGTAATGGAAGAGTTTAACGAATAAACAATAAATGATGATAAAAAAGCAGAAATAAAAATAAGCTATCTGAAAAATGAAGAAATACTCTCACAATTGCAAATACCTTGTGAGCTGAACATTATGGGTTTCAAACAGCACACTGGTGTGCATCACTGAGCTGGTGTTTGCAGAAATCTGCCTGTGGTTTTGCTGGTGAGTTGCTTGACCTTACAACAACAATGTTTAACCTTGGAAAGCTTGCTGGAAACAACATGACAGCATTGGAATAAATACAGAATAACTCTACAGTTCAGTTTACTGCAATGTCTTTCCACAATATCCCTGTTTAAGGACTAGCCCTCAAAAATTTGTACTATTCTCTGATTGTTTTCAACTGAAATACTACATTAAATGTATATTTACGTGAAGCAGCAGACCTGCACTGATGTGCTTGTTTCTTCTTTAGACCTGCACTGATGTGCTTGTTTCTTCTTTTTTTTTCCAGTTTCCCTAGACACATGTTAATTTTTCACTCAATATCTGTAACTGTTTGACTTCAACTGATTCTTCTCTCCTTTCCTCCATCCTGCCATTTGTTCTAGATACATATTAATCTACTCTGTGTTTGTAGTTGTTTCACCATAATGGAAAGCACTGTGAGAAGCTGATTTAAGCAGCCAGCCTAAAATGATGTACTTAAAAGTGGAAAGGAGAAACAACAAGAAATAGGGCAACTAAATTCCCATTGACTCACTGCCCTAATAAAGAACCAACTGTCATTAAAAATGTATTTGCTATCTTGCATATTACAGGAAAATCAGTCCTCCTTTTCCTCTAGTAAGTAAAATGCTACTAACCTTAAATGACAATCGGCACTAAAGCAATCAGTGCACTAAGTAATAAGAAGGTTGTTAAAAAAGAATTAGTTGCAGAATCAGCCTGGAAATCTCTACTTCAACAAGAGATAAAGAGGTTGGGATCCAACGCACCCACTTTAGAGGTGGTTTCACCATAGTTTAGGCTGAGTGGGAGTTACCATAGTCCCCTCCTTTCCCCAAACTCGTTGCACTTTCCTCCCCCTCCCTTGTGTTGGCATTCATGTAATCCTGCAGTTGACTGATTTGTGGAGCTCAGATGGCAAAACACCATTCATTTCTTTATTGTAGGGTTACTGATCTTCTGATTTGGTTCCTCCTAGGACTGATGGGTTGAATAGCACAGCAGGCACAAGGGAAGGAGGCAGGACCATGCACTCAGGAATAAGAATGAAGGAATGGTCTTAGAAAGGTTTAACTGTTATGGAAATACAGCTTTAAGCCATTTTAGATGGCTTATGTGTGAATATAGTGGCTCGTGCTTGACTTAGGTGAACTGGATCAGCACCTTCAGTAGATACCCACCTGTCTCCACTGACTGTGCAGGGATATACTGCAGGAAAAATTGCCTAAAACATTGGCGCAAGTCAAATAATAAAAATTAATATTGGACTTTGCCCACAGAGAGAAATTCGTGACTTCAGTGGCTCTGTGGTGCATAAGCCTACCCTCAGAACCTACTGGGAGAAGTCAGTCTTACCTCCCTGCAAATGCCACTTTACCAATGAAACATTACACAAACAAACAAACAAAAATCTACTGGTTTTATGAGAGAAGTCAGAGAGCAGTTACCCAGAAAATGTAACCAAGTCATTCAGAATGAAGGAAAAGCTGGACCAAATAGAAGTTAGAAGCCACTGGTGTACTAGTGACTGTGATTAATTAGGGGATGATTATATTCATTACCATTTTAGGCAGATGACTCAGAACTGCTATTTGAAGAGCAGAGGTAGAAATCAATGGCCAAACCCCTACTGCTGCTTCAGAGAGGCCATGCAGATGCGCTCATTAGACTTAGTACTGACACTGATGGTCGTGACTTCGTGAGGTTTCTACATTACACTGCTACTAAACATTCAAATTTGAAAATATACTTTGGTCTTTCCTTTTACCTATTCACTTATGTTTTTAGAATTGGGACTGATCTAGGAAAATTAAAATCTGCCCCAACCCTCTTACAGGGAGAAATACCAGCTTAAGGTCCAGTCTCCCTCCTCCCCTTTGCCTTCTGCTCCCTTTGTTGCTTTCTGCACTATAAAGGCATATTATGAGAAACAGGCTAAAGTAAAATAATACATAAATACATGCATAAACACACACAAGCAGACACCACACATACACACACTGTTTAGGACTAAATCCCACTGACTCGTAGTGACAGCTGTCCTTTGGAATTTAAGGTGCGAACTGTTCCAGATTTAACAAGATCTGTTTGCAAGAGAGTAACCTGAATTTAAAACACTAAGCAAAGTAACAACAAAAACATTCCTCTCACACTGTGTATATATATATAGCTTGCCAAGTAGCTCTCTGAGGTGATAGAAAATGATCCTATAATAAGATATTGAGGAAATCACTGTTTTATCTCTGGATATTGTTTAATTTTTCTGTGGGCATAAGCACGAAGCTCTGAGTGGTGGGAAGAGAGGGTGCAGAATTACTGGTGCTCTCTTGGCTATACATATCATCTCTCTCCTTTACCATCACCCTTCTCCCTTCCCTGTGCCTTCTTCCACAAAGTTTCCCCCAGGCATCCCTGATAACTCACAAATCAGATTTCCAAAAATCATGAGACTGGGCCAAACAAAGGTCATGAGATCTTTAATCATGAGATGCTCCAAAATAATGAACATGGATTTTTATCTTCTTTTATTTGCCTCTGAAGCTGCGGGTGGTATCTGCTGGCCCCAAGGCATGTGATACCTCTTGGTGGTCAAATTCCAGCCCGAAACACAGGACTGAAGCCGGCTGCTCTGAGGGAATTCCCATTCCCACTCCCACCCCAACAGGAAGAGGCTACTTGACCTTTCCCAGCTCTTCCTCTCACTGGGGTCGTTGGGGACAGCACACCCCAGCTGCTCCAGGGTCCTGCAATCTCCTACGAGGAGGAGGACGACAATGAAGAACTCCCCTGGTCAAAGAGGCAAGGGCGAGGCCAGGACCCCATCCCACCTCCTAATCCTTTCCGACTAGCAGCCAAGATAAACTGTATTCCACAAAAGCAAGAGCAAGGAAAGCTCAGGTCTCCATCACTCAAGCTGCTTCAGGCTGTGCCCACTGATGCACTGCACATGCAGAGCAGCCACTGAAACGGTACCTGACCCCCTCACCAGTCCAAAATAAGGCCCAGGATCCTACATGCAGCATCAACCTCAGCAAAGATCACAGAATCGTCAGGGTTGGAAGGGACCTCTG
>VZSZ01000335.1:0-21496 GCA_013398815.1 Ibidorhyncha struthersii
TCTTGCCCTTTAGTTTGACCAGCAGGTCTCGACCCAGCCATACCCATGTCTTGCCTTCCTTTCCCGATTTCTCACACCTGGGGATTGAGAGCTCTTGCACTCTATGGAAAGCGTTCTTAAAGATCTGCCAGCTCTGTTTGGCTCCCTTGTCCCTGAGGGCAGTTTCCCAGGGCATCCTATTGACTAACTCCTTGAAGAGCTGGAACTTTGCTTTCCTAATGTTCAGGGTCCTGACTTTACCCTTTGCCTGGTCCTGACTTTACCCTTTGCCTGACCCATATCCCTCAGGACTGCAAACTCTACCAGGGCGTGATCGCTGCAGCCCAGGCTGCCTCCAATCTCGACGTCACCAGTTTGCTCGCTTGTGTTGGTGACCAACAGGTCCACTATCACATCCTCTCTGGTAAGGCTGTCAACTACCTGGCTTAAGAAGTTATCCTCAATGCATTCCAGGAGTCTCCTGGATTGCCTACAGCTTGTCGTGCTACTTTTCCAGCAGATGTTGAGGTGGTTGAAGGGCCCCAGCAGGACAAGAGCCTGTGAGCGTGACGCCTCCTGTAGCTGGACTGAGAATAGGCTCCCCTTGATTGGGCAGACACCAGCCACAAGGCTCCCTTTCTTGCCTCGGTCTCTAGTTCTTAGCCATAACCTTTCAGCCTCCTTGTGCCTATTCTTCAGTGACAGCTCTTCACACTCTATCCATTTCCTGATGTAGAGGGTGAGCCCTCCATCCGTTCCTTGCCTGTCCCTTCTGAACAGCCTGTAGCCATCGATAGCCGCACTCCAGTCGTGGGATTAATCCCACCAAGTTTCAGTAGTGGCAACTAGGTCATAGCTTTCTAGCAGCACGGTGGCTTCCAGCTCCTCCTGTTTGTTGCCCATGCAGCATGCGTTGGTGTGGAGGCACTTCAGCTGGCCTGTTGGCCATGTCACCCTCTCAGAGGAACGCCCCTTAATTCCTTTGAGGGGTTTCACTGGTCTTTCCCTGTTGGCTCCTGTTACCTCAGAAGCCCCTGGCTCATCTCCGTAAGACTTCAAGTGTGCACCAGTGTAGCCAGCACATCCCAGAGCAACAGGCTGAGTGCCCTCACTAGTACCCCGTCCCTCTAACCTTGGCACAGCTTGGCACGGGCAAGCCTGGTATCATCCCCCTCCCCCTTCAAGCCTAGTTTAAAGCTGTCAGTGAGCCCTGCTAGTGTGTGAGCAAAGACCCTCCTCCCCTTTTGAGAAACATGAATCCCATCTGATGCCAGCAAGCCTGACGCCGTGTAGGCCACCCCATTATCAAAAAAAACCAAACTGTGGCAGTGACACCAGCCACAGAGCCATGTATTAATAGACTGGGTCCGTCTGTTTCTTCCAGTGTCACTGCCCACAACTGGAAGGAGAGAGGAAAAAATAACCTGTGCTCCAGACTCCCTTACCAACTATCCCAAGGCCCTGAAGTCTCTTTCAATCACCTTTGGACTACATGTTTTGACTTCCTTGCCACCCACATGGAAGAGCAGTAATGGGTAACAGTCCGAGGGCTATACCAGGCTAGGAAGTTTCCTGGTGATGTTGTCAACCTGGCCCCAGGGAGGCAGCGGATTTCCCTAAGAGGAGGGTCTGGACAGCATATTGGACCCTCCGTTCCCCTCAGAAGGGAGTCACCCAGAACTAAAACCCATCTTTTCTTCCTTGGGGAGGTGGTCATGACACAGGCAGTAGGCTTTTCTGACCTTGACAGCACCTCTGGTGAAGATGGACATCATCCACTGACTGGCCTTCCACATCCAGAACTTCATACCTGTTGTACAAAAGCACCTGGGAAGGTGAGGTGGGGCACCTGGGAATGTTCGACTTGGAAGAGATTTAAAATTAACATTCAAGTATAAGAGACCTAATAACCCATGTAAGCAAGTGGAGAAAAAATTACCATTATTAAAATGGCAGAAGAGACAGGGAAAACTATACTTATTGTTGACATCAGTGAAAGATCACTTGCTTCCATTCAAATCCTCTCCTGTTTCATACTTTTCATATTTTCAGTCCCACAGGGACTGAAAACAGTGGGCAGAGACAGATGCTGCTAATAAGGGTTTATGGACATTTCCAGGCAAGGCAAGTACAGGCACAGTACAAAGTCCATCCAGGGAGTCCAGTCAGGAGCAGAAGATGGCCAGAAACAAGACTATAATGTACATCCAAAGGGTCTGTTCAAGGAGACAAGCTGCCTACAGCCAGGGTCCGACATCTGTAATTCACTTTTCTTCTTAACAAATGGCTTTCTGCAGGCGGCAAAGCTTCAATGAGGAACATGGTTTTTAATATGCGTAATTCTGGAGCTACTTCTCCAGGTAAGGACTTTGCTCCAAGTGACTTGCCCAACAGGATTATTTTCTGCATCTTCACTTTATACTGACTTCTTGGTCAACCTGAGGCAGTTCCAGGAAGCGTACACCCTCACAAATCCCATTGTAAACACCCTGAAATAAGCAGTTTACCTTAAGAGTTCTTTTCCAGATTTATAAAGATAATGTCTTCTGATAGTGTCCACTATGGTCTGCAGCAATACTGCATCTATAATTTACCATGGGTCCTTTGGAGGTACTGTGTCATCACATAAGCATAAGATCCAGCCAGCAAAATGCTTATACATGCCAGAGCAGATGAAAAGAAAAAACTGCTTCAAGGGAACAGGGTAAGGGAAAATGAAACTAATGCAATAGCAGGAAAAAGATATGAGAAAAAAACACCAGGCAGTCTGGAAAATAAAACACTAGGTACACAAGGCTTGCTGGAACTGGAAAGGCCAGCAACAGGTATGACAGGTAGATGCTGTGAACCAATCTGCAAACAGAGGCCTTATGGCTAGTTCCACACAAATGAAAAACGAACCCCCAAAGAACCACTGTCTGGTTGCTTTCAGCAGAAATGTGCCCTTTGTTCTGGCTCTCTACCCCTGAACTCCCTAGTAGAGGACTGACTTGATAGCTCTTGCCTTATTTTAGTTGTAGTCAACAGTCACAATGCTGTGGTTGATCACCATATATTTACCTGGCAGTCACAGCAAAGTAAGCTTCTGTTCTTTCTAGAGTCTTTGAAAACTAGAGAAAAGCCTGGTGTTTGTAAGTCATAGTGCATTTGCCTTCTTAGAAATTGGAAATTGATAGCATGCTGCCAAACACAGGGGCCCATTGTAATAACTCTGCTGCTGAGACAAGAGCAGTGTCCAGCACTTTCCTTTCTTAAAATCAAACTGTAATTGAAGATTCAGTGAGGTGCAGTAATACTGTAGTAAACAGTAGAGATGAGGACTGTTACTTATGAAGCACAATGGAATTTTTCTCAAGAAGAAATAACAGCGTTCACCCTCTCTCTAACACACTGCTCTCTTTTCTTTAGCTTATTCACTGCCATAGAAATGAATGTGTTACTTTAAAGATAACAGTTTTGTGATTTGACAGTGGATCTAAATGTCAAGGATGGAAAACCTGATTTTCTAGAAGTTTAAAGATAGTAAATGTTTTATTCTGTTATGTGCTGGAGATAAAAAAAAGGCTGTGGAAAATTCAGGTCACAATAAGAAGCAAGTTTCTTCCAAATCTAGGGGACAGATTTATTACAGGCTTTGATTCCTGCTTCCTTCTCCCCTTTTTGTGGTCCAGAGGTGGGCCACGAAGATGATCAGAGGGCTGGAGCACCTCTCCTGTGTGGACAGGCTGAGAGAGTTGGGGTTGTTCAGCCTGGAGAAGAGTAGACTCTGGGGAGACCTTATAGCAGCCTTCCAGTATCTGAAGGGGGCCTACAAGAAGGCTGGAGTGGGACTTTTTACAAGAGTATGTAGTGATAGGAGGAAGGGTAACAGCTTCAAACTGGAAGAGGGTAGATTTAGAATAGGTATTAGGAAAAAAATTTCACTCTGAGGGTGGTGAGGCACTTGGGCAACAAATTGCCCAAGGAAGTTGTGGAGGCCCCATCCCTGGAAGCGTTCAAGGCCAGGTTGGACATGGCTCTGAGCAACCCGGTCTAGTGGAAGGTGTCCCTGCCCATGGCAGGGTGGCTGGAACTAGATGATCTTTAAGGTCCCTCCCAACCTAAACCATTCTATACTTCTGTGATACTGGAACTTGAAAACTACCGAGTGATGCGTCTAATACCTATGCAACCTAATAGATGCAAATCGCTCTCATTTTCCAACCATTCTGTTCTGCATCACTCCAGCTGTTACAAGGTAACACGGCGAGTTAACGTGGATTTCTTTTAATGTCTTTGGTATCAGCAATTCTATTCCTCCTACATCACTCTGTCTTCTGTCCCTAACACAGGCAAATTTAGACAGTCTTCCACACCCTTTGATGCATTCTACAAAACAGAGCTCACTTTACAGTAAATTGAACCGAACTTGCTTGGTGAAGTAGGTGCTACAGAATATTTTAACATCAGAATGCCTGCTTAAAATTCTGGCAGATTCATGATAAACAATGCACTGTGGAAACGCAGCCTGGGAAGTTACAACTTCTTCCAAAGCTCCCAAAAGAATGACTGATACTCCATTGGAGTTTAATCATGCTACCTTAGGGACGACATACCATACCATCTATTTAGTTATTATAGAGAAAATCTTTCCTTCTCAAGCACACACCCTACTGCTCATAATCCCAAAAAGGTTGTCTTCTGTGTAAAATCAGATTTTTTTTTTCCTCCAGCTAAAGAGCAATAGCAATTTTATAAAAGCATCTGCAATACAGGGGACGGATGTCTGGATAACAGATTTGACTTTCTGAAATAACAGAATTGAATAGAATTGCTGGAGAAGGTAAAGGCAGAGAATCATTGAAGTACCATGTTGTCACGGTGAATACACAAGTGCACAACAAACTACACCAGAGCAAACAACTTTTGATCAAGACCATTGGGGCAGGTATCTTTTTTGTTAAAGGAAAGTCTGGTTAGATGGGTTGCTAACATTTAGCATTGGCATCACCATGTGATACTGTGAGCAGAAACTCGTTTAGGTTCAGTAGCTGTTAAAAATAGAAAGGGAATAATGAAAATAAACTGTGGTTTTGTTGTTTGTAGCTCGTTAAAAGGATTGCAAGATATGCTCACTCGGGAGAATCTTTGCTTCTTAAACCATGCACAATTGTGTATCAGAGAAAGCAGTATATCTGCCTTTGCAGGTTTGTCCTCCACATGAGGTGGGGTGATGTCCCATACTGCAGACATCTCAGAGTGGTGTGCAAGGCAAAAACTATACTCCTTTAGACTGAGAGAAACTAAAGAAGCCTCACCAAGCCTCGTACAGTCCGCTATTATCCACTGCTGTTTTTTCATGTAGGCACCAGTGATACAGGAAGGAACAGCCTGAGGAATATCAAGAAGGATTACAGAGCCCTGGGAGCGGCAGTCAGGGACTCTGGGGTGCAGGTAGTTTTTTTAACAATCCTCCCGGTCAAAGGGAAGGGCGCTCACAGGGTCAATCAAATCTGGCAAATCAACAAATGGCTACAGGACTGGTGCCACAGCCAGCGGTTTGGATACTTACACCATGGGACTAACTTTGAGAAACCAGGTCTACTGGGGCCTGATGGGGTCCACTTGTCAGAGAAGGGCAAGAGTATCTTTGGTCAGAGGCTTGCCAAGCTCATGAAGAGGGTTGTAAACTAAAGCTGCCAGGGGAGGGGAGCCACAATCCATCCCACTCCTACCAGTATGATGCCAATGCCAGTAACACATGCCTAGAGCCTGGAGAAGGACCAGAGGTCAACAGGAGAGCACCTGGAGTGCAGCACAAAGGAATACCAGCCACTCCAGCTTTCTGCAGGCTGCAAAGCTTCAATGAGGAATACGTTTTTTAACACGCATAATTCTGGAGCTGTTTCTCCAGGTAAGGACTTTGCTCCAAGTGACTTGCCTGACAGGATTATTTTCTGCATCTTCTCTCCATACTGACTTCTTTGTCATCATCCATTGACTGGCCTTCAACATCCAGAGCCTCATACCTGTTGTACAGAGGCATCAGGGAAGGCAAGGTGGGCAAGGAGGGGTTTCTCCTGCCGCCCTGAGTGTGGACTTGTCTCCATTCACTCCTCTCCTTTAAGCTACTGCTTTCAGCCTCATGGCGGGAGGATACAAGATCCCCTTGATCTTTTTTTTTTTTCTGCTGGCTGTTCATCTTTCTCTCTCAGGGAGGGCTGAGCATGGTTACATCTATCTCTTCTTTGGACTCCCTGATGCTCCTCAACCTTTCTACTTCCTTTTGTAGCTCTGCCACAAAGCTGAGCAGATCATCCAGCTGGTCACACCTCACACAGCTGTTCTCACTATTGCCATCTGTTACCAGTGAAATGTCACACAGTTATCCACACTCTGAGGCCATTTGTGTTGAAGACGACATCCAAGCCTCCACTGCTGCATTTCCATACTTTTTTTTTTTTCTCCTGAAAGACGTAGAGATTTTTTTGCCCACTCCTCCAGCATGAGCGCCACATACTCCAGACAGTTGCAACTCAGGCACATACATTACAGAAAAGTTTCTGCTGAAGTCTGTAGTATTACTCTTATCACAAACTATCTGTTCTAGAAGATATGATTAACATAAGTGTTCAGAATTACTTTTTAAAAAATTGACAAAAAGTGAGCTAAGCTAGTTAATAAAAAAAAATGTTGCTTGATGATACTGTGTCATAAGATACAGTACATTAAAAGTTTTAGAAACATGGAGAGAGTAAAAAGTCAGCTGAGAAATTAATTGTGTAATTGTGTCAAGTACATTCATACTAGTGTTTTACACATGCCATTTATTTCTCCTCACTGAGTTCATTATCTCTTTTTGCAGAGTACACTTTATAGAAAAAAATATTTACTAAATGTATGCTACTATTTAAAATTGCTCTACTCAGTTTTTAATGTTTCAGCTAAAAGTAAACTGAGTTAACACCACAACTTTGCTGTAGCTTCTTTTTGCCCCTCTAGAGACATTCCTCTGAAGAGTGAATTGAAGACAAACTAGACATCACTGTCTGCTTCAGTATCTCTGCCAAACTTCTTTTAAAATATTTAAAAACTATTATGAATAGGTTTTCTTAACTACTGAATGTATTAAAAAAAGAAAAAAAAAACACATAAAAAACCAACAGTCTTCCACAACTGGGAAATACTAGGTGCAAAAATAAAAGTCAGATCAGTCTCAGTATGAAAAACGTGGATTTCACATCAGGCTCAGATGAAATAAACCTCTACCAAGACCATTGTCTCCCCTGATACATGACACTCAGCCTAGGTTTGGCCCTCAGAATCATCACATGGAGGTTCATCCTAAATGGGGCAAGATTTTAAGAGGCAATGCATTAATAACATGCGGTGGAATAACTGAGCATAAAACAGTTCTGAACCCACGCTGCATATATGAAATGCTGCTAGAGAGTTTTACCTAAAAGATCCTCCCTGGTACTCTTCCGGTAACAGTTTTCCATCTCTTGCTTTCTTTGCTAGAGCCTAAGGAAAATGAAAGAAGAAAAAGAAGAGGAGAGAGGAAAGAAAGTGTTGTAATAGACTAATTCCTTTTAATTCTGTAAGACATTTTAAGCACCATATAGCCATTAAAAAGTCATCTGCTTTTGGATTTAGGAAAATACCTCAGCAACATTGTTGTTGTAGCTGCAATGATTTGGCAAAGAGACTAGGACACAAAACTTCATTTTCCCAGCCGTACTGGCTGTTTAATAAAAGCTGTTCTCTCACCTTACAAACCTTGCTCCAGTTTTCACAATGAAACCACCATTCTCCCCAATGTTTTTAGAGGATAAAAATATCTAGCAAAATACTGATGAGAAATTCACAGTAGTATTCTTAACATATTTGTTTAAAGAACTGGCCATGTACCACTTCAGAACTTTCTAGCAGATTGAGAGAACGTACTTCTTCCCGCTAAGCATTCAGCTATTTTAAAGACCACCCTTCCCGTAACTGCCGTTTCATTTGTGAGGCTTTTCTACTTCTAAATATAACAGAAGAAACTGTCCACAAAAGTTTTGTTCAAAATACAGCCCAAGAAGTTCATACTATGTTCCAAGATAAAATCACAGAGCAAAAGAACTTTATCCCCACCTAGGATGTTTCTAGCTCAGATGCAGCGGGAATCAGGATGAATTATTCTTACAGTAGTTTTCACATAAGGAAGAAAGGACTGTGCTGACCTCTAGAGAAATGGCACTCATTGGTGGGTCAAGAGACAGTTATTCAGCCACCAACCTGTCCTAACACCCTGTGAGTACCCAGTGGAAAAGGTGGTGGCTGGAAATGCGTAGGATGACTTCTCCATTAGTAGTGACCTTTTCAGAATGAGGAGCTCTTCAACTGACAGCAGAGACTGAAGGGAATATATGCAGGACAGATACCTATCCTATTCATACAGAATACATTTAATGTTTTTAGCTTGTATCATATTTATTCCACAGGTGGAAAAGTCCATGGAAAATGTTACGTGGTGACAATTGTCTTAAAATGTCATAATGCTGGTCTGTGCAAAATACTGCTCGTTAGTCTGAGGAGTTTAATGTTGCCTTTCAGGTGACATTCTCAACTGAACTGCATATTGAAAAAATACAGACAGAAATAAGTGCCATAATATAACTGCACAGAGAGTAACACAAGCAACTACAAGCAAATTTCTGGGAAAAGAGGTAAAACAACCTCCCAAACAAACAAAATCTCAAACCCAAAGACCAGAAATATAAAGAAATTAACATTATTTAGCTTTCTCATGGGGATAAAAGAAATACAATGATATTAAATTGCAGAAGTCTGTACAGGTTTGTTTTTCAAACAGTTTAGCCAGCGTGCAACTAAATAACATGTTGGCTAAATTATCATTAATTAAAAATGAACCAAGTTGCAAAATTAATAATATTTTGAAGTCTAAGGAATGCTGAAACTGCATTAGATTCATTTTGAAACTGTTTCTGTTATTACTGATGTGTATCTGGGTCATGCTACCATATAGCTACTATATTCCTCAGCCTACTGTACGTTTAAGACCTACCTTTGCAGAGGCAGCAATTTCCTTTATTCCCTTGGCAGCAACATCTTTTATGATTGGTGTAATGAGACCTCGGTCTGTTGCCACAGCAATAGAAATGTCAATGGACTGCAGCTGTCTGCAGACTTCTCCATCCCAGGTTACGTTCACATCTGGCATTTGCTAGAAGAGACAGAGTAAAAGAGACAGCTGTTAAAAGAACAATGGTGCAATCAATTATTAAGAAAAAGGAAAATCCTTTAAGACATGTAGCTACGTACAGGCATTCTCCAAATTAATTACACACCGTAATTATATTACTGTCTGTAAAGGAAGGTGAAAGAACAGTCACATTTGTCATCAGGACTGCCACGAGCAAGAAAAAAAAAAAAAAAATCACTGCGAGGGTCTAAGAATAGATGTACATGATTAGCTTGCATTTATTTTATTTTATTTAAACTTACTTTGTCAAAAAGCATCAATGTATGCTCCAGGAACTGAAAATGGCAGGGCAGCCAGAAGGTTTTCTGGTGCTGCTAGAAAAAAAATTAACAAATGCCTACCTCCTTCAGGAGTCACTGATACCACCTTACAGAGACCCAAGCATGCAAAGCTACAAAGCAGTGTCATTTCGCCCCCCAAATAATTCACAGGTTATTGACTTAAATAGCATGGAAACAGACATCCTACTATATTCACTTCCACTCGTGTCTCAAGGATAACTCTCAACAAGGGAAGCTACAAATAGAATATGCTGCAGGTACACTCACTGTTACTCAGATGAGGTTCTCCTAAAATGTAACAGATACTCTTTTTTGTGTGGACTCAATTAAAACTGATATAATGTTTGCTGACAAATTCAATGAGGTTTCTTGAGTTTACCATATAAAGCTGAAAGAGCTTGGGGGAAAAAATCCCCCCAGCATATAGGTGAAGTCTCAGGTAACTGGTTATAGATACTGTGAAAGTATTATTTCCAATAAATCCAAGATTAGTATTTTGTGACCTTAAAGAAATTAAGAACTAGGAATTTGACTTCACAGTGGAGAAGTTATCCCAGAAAACATTATCTCTATCTAAACTAACTCCACTCCTAGAAGAAGCGGTATAACAGTACTCTTGGTTCTTATGCTTCAACACCAGAATGTATATTAAAAAAAAAAAAAAGTAGTACTCCTCTTTGCAAGTTAAATAAACTTCAGGAAAGTGCCACAGTACACACAGCCGTCAGATGCCTTCAAGTGCGTGTTGTGCAAGTATGACTCTCTATATAAGGTATCCAAAAGAGATGGTAGGGACAAGGAGTTTTTCCTATCAGCTTCAATGTGATTAGAATAGTATTAATTTTGATGTAGACCAGACAGTATTATTCCTCCCATCACTTCAGCAATGAAAGATCGTTTATTTTTTTTTAAAAGTACATTGAATGCTTGTATTCAAGTAATTCTTTCACATATAGATGAATTGTAAACTAGGATTACATCCCATTATTTTTCTTGACTGGTCTTTTTGTGTAGACTAGAAAATCACAAAACCTAATCTTTCATTGCTCTTTCTCTCTGTCTCCTGTCCCTTTCACCTGCTCTCTGGTGCAGAGATTTGTTAATCCACGCACACAGCTAGCAGTTAACATTAATTTTTGGATGTCACTAGTTCCTTGTGTACAGTCTCATTATGCCACAAAACCAAGCTTCTTGCTATGTTCACATCTAACAAACACATAGCAAGTATATTTAGCTCCTCCTGTTTCTGGTATAAAATAAGTTGAGAAATTTCTTCCAGTCTATCCAGTGTCCAGGATTTCTCTCAGGCATCTGCTTATGAAACTGCCTAGAATCCTGTCTATTTTCTGTCAAAATCTATAGCTCTTGCAATTATACATTAATATTTAGATAATGTTTGGCTAGAAATTTCTCAAGTGCATTCCACTGCACTGTTCTCTCTCTTAATTCCATACATCCATGGGAACAGTTCCCCAACTTAAAATATAACTTCCTCCTTCAGCTTTTGAATAGATAAAATAATCCTGGCAAATGATAAAAATGGCTCTCACTCCCTTTCTGATGTTTTTGTATTGTTATGAGGTAATGCAACTAGTCTGGATCCCTGTTCTGCTTTATCTTGTGTGCTTGTAGCTTTTAGACTCTGCTGCTGAAATGATGAAATGATACCAGAAATGTTTAGCTTTTCTAGACATTTCCTGTATAGCTAGAAGGTGTGATCCTTGTACAACCAAGAAGGTATAGGTAACAAATCCATGGCAATACCAAACTTCTTCAAAATTTGCATTCATTCATTGTCACACATAAGTACATTGCCTTGATGATGAGAGCAAATGCCATAAGATAGTTTCAGGATCATGCTGCATGACAGAGATCTTATCCAGTTGTTAGTGATACTAAAAGACACTATTTCCTCCTGAACCTTAAAATACTGGCCTTCAGGCTGGTCAGAACTCCCACCTATGACTTATTGTATAATTAGGTGCAAACTTAATTTAAACCAAAAACACTCCACATCTAAGCAAAACCACCACAGTTCTTGCTTTTCACAAGTTTGGAAATAACTTATGTTTTCCAAGTGATTATACTTGAGACACTCTGGACTAAGAGTAGACAGTTCCAAAGTGTGGGAGTTCTCCTAAAGAAGGATCTCTGAAACCTTTCAGTTTCAAAAAATCAAGTGGCACTGGGAGTGTTTTTCAAGCAGAGCAATCGACTCAAATTGGAAGGCAATGTATCCAGTCCTACCCAGAGAAGACACAAATAACTTATGGAGACTGTGAAGCCTCTGTAGTTTGACATGGAATAAGTAGAAATTTAAGGTCTTAACTTCAGAATGTATTACAATCGTTTAACTTTTACTGTGACAAAGCGAACAATGACAGCTTTAATTTTACCTGGAGAGCTTAAAAAAAACCCCGACAATAAGAGATAAAGAATTACAAGCTTTGCTATGATCGCATTCATATCTCCATATAGGCTCACAAAATATTTCTCTTGTCTCCTTGGGAGTTTACTATAAATTATTTTTTTGAGTCAATTTTTCACTTACCTTCAGAGTAACTGCAGTTGCCTTGATAATAAAGTCATTTACAGATACTTTAATGTCATCTGCAAAAAGAAAAGAAGTCAGTCATTGCTCATAAGATTCGTTTATCAGCACTTGTGTGATGACAAGATTCCCGTGATTGAGCAGATTTGCTTCTTTGAAACATTGCCAGAATGTAACTCATCTTCAAACTACAATCATAAAAGCAAGAAAACTTTTCTCCCCCTTGGGACAAAAGGAGTATCATCAAGGAAAAGTCTCCAGAGCAGAGACAGTCTTGTTAGCTGTTACCAGAAGGTTAAAAAAGCTGCAAACTTGAGTATTACTCCTTATTCTTATAAGTAGCAGCCCATCTGTGTATTATGCTTTAGATATTTACTGTCTATGTAGAAATCTATTGTTGGATCTAAATATACAGAGACAATACTGGAGACTACTACTTCTTTATGTTGTGTGATGCATTAACAGGAATAATTGCAGAGATCAGCTTTTATTCACTTATAAATTAGAAGTATGTTATTCTCCAGTGACTATTGGGGCCTTACAATGTAAGAATTAGCAAGGTGAAGGCATCTGTCGATCCTTAAAATGGGTTAACAGTATATTCAAAGCAGGCTGCAAAATAACATGAGATTGGAAAAGTTGTTAAATTAAAAACAAAGCTACCAACAAAAAAAGCAGCGTTAGCTAGAAGGAGACAAAATAACTTTGAGAGGACTGGATTTTTTCGATGTGAGCCTAAGAAATACTGCGTAACACTTAATACACTTGCTTCCTTTCCCCCAAAGCTTAGGAGATAGGAGGAATGAAAACAATGGCTATATTTGCTCTGCATTATTTTCTTCCAAGTTTTAGGAGACCAAAAGTACTAACTAAAACCAGGACTAGCAGCAGAACCAAATACTACAGATACAATGCAGAACATGCCTCAGTTGCTACAAGATTATCCTGAAGGTGCATTATATTTACACAGTATTAAATGCATCACAATAGAAAAGCTGTATTACTCTACTACCATCATCACTGCTGTCAGCTGAATAGATGAAGAAGCAAAAGTACTTCATTTTTGAGTTCATCTTATGGCATGTAACACACATACCTTTAGAAATGCTTTTGTAAAGGGAGAATTATTTATAGATTATTATATTAAGTTAAATCTTCTTAAGTAATCATAAATTTGGAGCCAAGTATCCACTTAACACATAACTGACCTGCAACGTTTGCCATGATTAGCTATCTATTTATAAAAAGTGAGCCAGAATTGTAACGTAACACAACGGAATTTGCAAGTACTACGGTGCATTGACAGAATTTCACATCAGACAAACCTGTATCTTGGTCAAACATATTTTGGTATTTTATATTTTGATATTTTGTATTTTGATTTATATATTACATTCCTAACCCTTAGCAAAAGTGACTGTCCAGGAGGAGGGCAGGAATACAGTGAAAATGTACGTCTGAAGTATGTCTGATAATATTTTACCCTCAATCATTGAAGTTTACAGTAGTAAACCTAGCTGGTGCCTCTACATACAAAACCTTTGAAGGGTAACTTCATTAGGTGAACCTTGAAAACGTTTTCTACACATCCACGTGATAACCCATTCAGTAAAGAAATTTAACTTGAACCTTGAAGATACTTTTTGATGTTGTACTGTGATAACAACAAAGCTGGTTTTTAACCTTGCAAAGCTTTCAGTAGATCAAAAATCCTTCTACTGTAGAGCACTAGCATCTAGATGACCCAAGTGGGGGAACCCTATTAAAGATTTAAGCTGGAAGAGATGCCACATATAAAAGGTATAGTATCATTCCGGAGGGGGTTGGGCAACAACAACAAAAAACCCCACCTACCTACAGCTATACCTGGCATAATATACAGTGAATACCGGATTGCTAATGTGTCTGCCTTTCCCTGAAGACGAGAAAATTACTCATTCGAGTTATGTTGGTCTTGTCACACAACACATTTACAGATGGGACCCAGAAAGCATCTGAAGACCTAGGCACTCCATCTAGGGCAACTACAATATAATTTTTTTGGTAAACAACTAACCAGCAATGCACTCCCACAAACCATAAAGGCTAAGGGTGACTTTTAACTCTTGTTCTACTGCTACTCTCCTTCATTATGCTAGAAAAACCCGAACAAACAAATAAAAAACCCCAACCTTGTAAGAATAAATAAAGACAGGTAAACAGCACCAAGAACATTTTGGTCAAATCACTGAAAGATTAAAATAAATTTGCTTGAAGAACAACTGATTGTTGATCATCACCCAAAGCTACAGTAATCAAAACATTACTTTGAGACTACCAATTCACTTCTGATCAGTGACACATTGTATTTATGTGACTTTGCAGTCTGTATTTCATTGACTTAAATCTGACAGTTGTCTCCCAAGTGACAGAATACATATTTTGCTCTCTACCAAATTATTTATTACAGAGAAGTTATTTAATGCACACTGTTCAATGAATACTTTGTACCTAAGAATAAAGGGGCACATAAAAGTGTGTATCTCTCTGGGATACCAAGAAATGCCAACTCTTACCTCCTTGTGTATTTGTACAAGTGCCTTATCAATGAAAGACTCACAGCCATCCATTTTCCAAATTTTGCTACCCAGTTCTTTTCTTTCAAGAACTGAAAAGGGACGTGACATCAGGTTATCTATTATCAAAATCACAAACTGTTTTACTACTGCTCCCTTTCTTCTCTTATTTGACATCAGTCCAAAACGAATCTTCTACCTTTAAGATGCTCAAATACATTTCAAGTTATAGATACCCAACAAGAACACCTGAAACATTATTTGGACTCATCATTTCTGTGAAACAAACATGTTTTCTTTCAGAGTTACTCAAATTCATTTCAATTATCAGTAAAGCTTCAAATCAAAAACAAGCTTTATTTTTACAAATCACATTGATTAAAATACTGTGTTTCCAATTATGTATAAAAGAATAAGCTAAACATTAAAAAAAAATCAAATTTTAAATATACATGATATACATTTTTTCCAGGCTGTCATTTAAGGTTTCTCTAAGACACTGCTTAGCTAATGCAATTTGACAGAACCACACTTCAGGGGGACCACCCTCTAGAACAGACCTCAAAAACTGATTGTAGGACCCATGAAATTCAACCTCTCAGTTCCAGAACTACTTATAGTGAAAACCCTCCAAACTGACATCTTTTCTTTTTTTAGTCTCATTTCCTCCTCATTCTTATTTTCCAGAAATGCAGGCTTCAGATGTACTGCAACAGATTGTAACAACTCGCATTTCATCCCATCAATCTTTTGTCTGCGTCAGCTTGGATTAGGTTCATTATCCCTTCAAAACTTTTGTTAAGCACAGCCCTACTTACTACCTAGAAAACTTAAAGGGTCTCTTAGTCTTCCATGACTTTTCAAAGTCATTACTATATTTTGCTTTGCAACTAATAACTGACTAATGATAACTAAAGTCTCAAAACTGACATAAATGCTGAAAGTAGTTTAGAATTCCAAACCATATTCCTCAGTATTACTATCACATGCAGCCTCTGAAAAAATAGTTCAATAAGAAGTCAGGACTCAGCTTGAATGAATGTGCAGTAATTAATGATTAACAGTGTTTCTCTTTTTACAGTCTAACGACCCTTGTGATTTGGAGTCAGTATTCAAGGCTAGTGTTCAGACCCCTCCAACTGGCTTGTACAAGGTATTTGTGGCCTGATTCTGTAAGTAAAAGTCTCTAAAGTTTTACAGACTTCAGTTAAACCTTAGAACATGCAGCATTTCTCAGAACTGGACTTAATTTGTGAAGATTAAATAAAGTCACAGCAACGTCAGCAATAGGTGGTCCCAGCGTTCACGCTGTGCTCTAAATGCTTCAATAAAGGAGAAGAATGCACTCAGTTTCTCAATCAGTACAGTAATAAAAATGTAAATTTAAACTATCCTGCTATGCTATACTGCATGCAGAGTTCACATGGCTTCAGAAAACTATCATTTGAACCTGAACCTATGAGCTTTCAAACCATGACAGCAATGATGAAACTTTAGAACAAAACTTGAAGTGTCACATGTTGCTGCCTTAGACCTATAAATATCCACTTTTCATTATTGTGGTAATGTCTAAACCAGCATACACTATTAATTCTGTTTCTACTACTTGATGTAATAATGAGGATACATATTTAAAAGCTGAAGTATTGAGACTAAATTATTTAAATGGTACCAGAAAAGAGGACTAATTCAACAACACCAAAAAGAATCCATGTGAGATTGTTTATGTACCTTCCTCTTGTGTAGAGAGCTGTATATTCTCACGAATGTCTTTACTCTTTAGAAGCAAACTTTGGTCTTAAAAAAAGTATAGTAAATTAAAACCCCACCTTTTTCTCCTCATTATAAAATAATCAGCCTTCGGAATTTTTTACCCAAGTAACAGACTTAGTACCAGGCTATGAGGTGTACATATGCATGTTTCCTTCAGCAGAGCTTCACTGCTTGCTTGTGACACCTGATCAGTGTGGAAACTGAGAATTCATAAAATGAAATGAATGAAAATTAAATTTATAAAGTGGCAGAGATTAATCTGCATGCCTGGAACAGTATCCAAACTTTGTAGGCATTGAAAAGTCAAGCTTTATAAACAAATAAATGACTTGCACCAATTTTCCACCACCATAATTAGCTAAGCCTCTCAAAAAAAGTAATCAATGTTTTCCGTTTGATTTGAAAAGGGATTTCCCCTCTAAAAGAATGAAAATTCATTAAAAAAGCTATACCTAATTGGCTTGGCTGCAACTGATAAAGCAGACGTCAACTGATCTCAACCAATTTCCAGCAGCTAAAACACAACAGATGTCATGTTATTTTAGGCAGAGATAAGATATTGCCAATTCAATAAACCTGCTAACCTCAGACGCTGGAAATAAGTATTCTTTGTGAAGAATACTCCACATTTTATAGAAACTTAGACTTAAACTTCAAAACTACTTATAGATATTGTGGTCAGTCATACTACATGATCTTGACTAATTTATCAAGTTCTGCCTCAAAACCAGATAGATTTCCTGAGATGGCTACTCTTCCTGGACAGCTGCATCCAAACCTCAATATATCAGAATACATCTCAATGTATTAGAATTAGAGCTCCATGGACAAGCAGGAAATGGAGGGCAGGCATTGCCTGTCTCCCTTCCCCAAGGCTACTGCTTCCTACTTTGCAACATCACCTCAGTTGTGCTTAACTGTTTTGCAGTCTGATGCCAAAATGTATCAGTAGATTAGAACTTAAAATAATAATAATAAATAATTATAAATAATTAGCTTAAAATAACTCAAGTTTTGGCATCAGAAAGAACGAAGATACTACAGAGGCTTATGCAGCACAGGTTTTCAACTGTTTAATCCAGCTTTTCTGTGAAGAAAAGTATCTCCAAAAAAAGTCTACCACCTCTGCAAGTAGCTTAGGAGATAAATGAAGATGGAAGATGTGACTGAAAAAGAACAGGGAATTCATTCATTAATTTTTTCCACAGCTTACCACATTGGTGATGGAGTTACAACCTTGCTGAGAAAAACAGTCTTATAGTGTGCAACTGCTCAACAATTCTCACTCTGATCTTATTTCATTACAGTCCTTTAAATTCTTGTTCAAGATGTGCATTTAATGGAAAATAGCTTTATAAGTGTGATGTAAAAAAGAAACATTACATTACAAAATAAAATCTTTCTGCAGGCTTAAATATCTGAGTCAAAAGAAAATTGTACATTGTACCTAGAAGGACAGAGCATGACTCTATTTTACTTTGAAGCCTCCCCTATTACCTTTCACATGAATAATTTCATATTTTAACCATCAAGAAACTAAATATTGCAGCATCTGGATGGAAGGAAATGGAAACCTACTGGACAATGCATAGCCCTGTATTAAATTGCAGTTGTCTATGGAGTGTTGTGTTAGTTGGTAAGTAACACTTCTGTCTTGGTAAGTTGTACAATTCGATAATCACAGGGAACTACAGCTTAAATCCAACACACAGGATGCTGAAAAAGATTATTTGAATGCATAATGTTCTGCCTACACAAAAATCTACATCTCCTGAGCAAGATTATGTAAATAAGACAGACTATGCACTAGTACCAAATGTTATATTAAATCAGTTTAATCACTAACCTTTGGCCAATTCTTTTCTTAATCTCAAAATAGCACCGATATCACAGTCAGCAGCAGCATACACATGAGGTATAGTAGTTTTAGACTCTGTTAATCTCTTAGCAATAACTCTTCGGATGTTGCTAGCTGGGATTTCTGTGAATGTGCCCTGAAAGAAATCATATGCTGCATATTAAATATCAAGAGAGCAAACACACTTCCCCTTTGCTGAAACAGGACTCCAGCACTGATGTATTATCATCAGTGACTCCTGCTCACTTCAAATATGCCCTAGATATCAAAAAGCGATACATTCCAACTACTGAAATTAATATGATTAAGATCCATTGAGTGTTCTATCTAGTCTATTCCACTTGACTTGGATCAACACAAGAAGTTTTATAGAATAAAGGCGGTTTCATTTTACAGTATAGAATTAATCCTACCATTCTAGCAGACTGCTTAAAAAAATATAATTTCCAAGTATTCAGGCATTAATTCTCAGCCAGAGTATATAAGCACTGTTCAATTTGCCAGACCTGGCATATTGCTCAGAATATGCTTTGTTCCATTTAAATTATAACAGAATATTTCCTCAGTAAGCTACTACTTTTGCGGTTCCCTGAGTGGTTCCTTAAGACTGGCTTTACTGCATTATCATTTTTGCTATTCTTCTCTCTCCTTCTGGATATATTCATTCAGTGACATTTCAATGCAGAAGTTTTCCCAGCTTCTTCGTAGAAGCAGGTCAACTTTCAAGGAATCTCTTGAAATACCAGTAACTAGAGAAAGCAAAAAAATAAGTGATTCTGTAAAATATTATTTTGTATACCTAATCTATAGCACATATACTACATACTAAGTAGTACTCAACACACAACAAATTCCAACATGTATGTTCTGGTGCAATCATGGAAAGATTTTTTTCTGTAATGGAAAAATACCTAAGTTTGAGCTTTCTGGGCTGTTTGGTTCCTTGTACTGCGCAAAAAAAAAAAAAAAAAAAAAAAAGCAGCATTTTCTGAACATTATGAATTGTAGCTACATGTAAACTTCAGCCTGTAAAGATACTTCGTATTTAGTTCTAGGGCCACAAAGGTTTTTTTCCCCCCCATTTTTCATAAAAGCTTTTCAATTTCTACTAATGTGCATTTCAGCATGGACATTTATTCTTTAGAAAGTAATTTCTGGTATTTCTAACATTTCAAATTAACACAGAAACCGTATTTAAGTGCTAAAGTCTGCAAAATTACTCTTCAAAGCAACCACTAAATCCTTCCCTTCCTCTCTTCTTGACAATTCATAAATCGGGATTCAAGTTTCTCTGAGGGAAATCCTGCAGGGATTGAGGGAAAGGGTGTTTTGTTCATTTCCGAATTAGTGACACCTTCTTGTTTGGGAACTGAAATAAAACTGCAGCCTCCCTGTCTTTACCCTTTCCAAGGCCTGCAATATAAACTCTTTCATGGCTTCAATTTGCGAGTTACACAAAGTAGAGCGCAGATCATAATTTCAAGAGCTCTGCATTTTGAATTACACTGCTTTAGAGTCACTCAAATGTGCTAAAAACTGCACATACCTGGGCTTGGCATCTGGGTGGCCTTAGTTTTCTTGTCTCTCCAGTTCTGGAAATCTCATATAGCTACATAAGTAGCCATGGCATTACTTAACCGTAGCAACGTTGAGGACTTAACAGACACCTTACCAGTGCAGCAGGCTGTCCTGGTGTAGAAACTGGTGGAACTGCTGGCCTTGGATAAGGAGAAGTCATAGCTGTTGCTTGCAAAGCAGAAGCCACTGCAGTAGGCTGGAGAGGAGCTGGAGCAACCACAGGTTTCAATTCACTGGTTTTCCCCTTGTGCTTCTCTTGCAGAAGTTTGAGAGCATCCCTGGTGATTAAACACAGTTGAAATACAGAGAACAAAAACGATTTCAAAAATTTCCAAAGTATTACTATTCCATCACTTATTTTAATTAATTAGCTACTTCTGTATATTTAAGTTTCTGTTGTCAAACCATTAAGAAAGTGATTATAATTAACTAATATGAATTTACTGTCTCCTTTGTTGTATCTTTTTAGGAAATTCTCATTAACTTCTGTGAATAAAAGAGCTTGAATATGTAGTAACAAAAAACATTTGTGTTAGAGAAGCGTACATTCATCATCACTAATTGTGAGTGTACAACGTAATTTGTGAATTGCACTAACAATTCTTCTAAATAAGGTATCAGAGTACACTTACTCAGGCTATAAAGTCTCAAAAGCTGTTTCATCTGTTACATTTGTAGTCATTTGAATTTAATGTAATTAATTAGCACTCACAGAAAATTGAGTAGTACATTTATCATTCGATTCTCTGTACCTTTCTGACAAATATGCACAAACAGGTATAAACAGTATACAAGTCCATAACTTCACAAGGAATTTGAAAGATCGCACCACGCTAAAGAACCAAAGCCAAACACTGAGTAACATCTGATAGTCCCAGGTGTGGTTGAACCTTGTCTGCTCTCCCAGGGTCTTTATACTGATATAGCTACCACTACAAAACTTCCCTCTTGAGGGCACAGTATGACAGACATAAGTAAACTCCCACCTTTAAGCTGTAATATCGTATCTACCCTAGGTGCACTGCGTTTATAAAGCAACATGCTAAAGATTAGCACCTATTAGGCTAAACAGAAGAGACTGCCAATTGTAGGGCAAATAAGCTTTAGTAAAATTTCAGTTTTGCCGTTGTAACTGCACCTATACTAGCGATTTATCCTCTCTTTATGCTCCAAATCTGATAACAAAGGTCTGTATCATATACCCTAGATAAATCTCTATCACTTCAGGATCAGTGCATCCCAAAGAGAAAGAAATCAGGCAAGGGAAGAAGGAGACCTGCATGGCTGAGCAGGGACCTTCTGAAAAGGCTCAGGTGGAAGAAGGGAGTTTACAATAGGTGGAAGAAGGGGCTGACTGCTTGGGAGGAATACAAGAATGCTGTCAGGGTATGCAGGGAGGAAACAAGGAAAGCCAAGGCAGCCTTGGAATTGAACCTAGCGAGGGATGTGAAAGCCAACAGGAAGGGTTTCTTTAAGTATATAGGAGACAAAAGGAAAACTAGGGAAAATGTGAACTCGCTGTTGAACGAGACAGGTGCTGTGGTGACAGAAGATGCAGAGAAGGCGGAGTTGCTAAATGCCTTCTTTGCTTCTGTCTTCACTGCTCGGGCCAGTCCTCGTGAAACCCAGACTTTGCAGGTAACAGAGAAGGTCTGGAGGAAGCAAGACTTTCCC
>VZSZ01000335.1:22439-53883 GCA_013398815.1 Ibidorhyncha struthersii
GAGAAAAGAAGATTGAGGGGGGATCTTGTTAATGCTTTCAAATACTTGAAGGAAGGATGCCAGGGGGATGGGAGCAGTCTTTTTTCAGTGGTGCCCATTGATAGGACGAGGGGTAATGGGCACAAGCTTGAAGACAGGAAGTTCCATCTTAATGAGGAGGAACTTCTTTACTTTGAGGGTGGTGGAGCACTGGAACAGGCTGCCCAGAGAGGTTGTGGAGTCTCCCACTCTGGAGACATTCAAAACCCGCCTGGACGCTGTCCTGTGCAACCTGTTGTAGGTGACCCTGCTCTGGCGGGGGGGGGTGGACTAGATGAGCTCCAGAGGTCCCTTCCAACCCTGACCATTCTGTGATTCTGTGACTTCATAAATACACCATCACAGCATGTATACAAATGTTTATGTACACAATGTTTTATTACATAAACTGGCAGAAGAAATTAAAAATAAATGAAAAAAAATCTGACTACTTAAAACCATACCACGGCTTCGAAACATAACCCATAAATACTAAACAAAGCTATTTAATTTCATTAGATTAGTGCTTGAGTGAGAGTCTGTTCTTTGTGTTGGTATTTTTTGTAGAAAGGACAAAATCTCAGAACAATATTATGCGTTCTTAGTTCTTCCTAACAAAGTAGCAGTCCAGAATCACAAACTGAAAACTGTAAAGCTCTGTATGTTCTATATAATGCCTTTTACTGTTTGGTGACTTGCTTCAATTTATTTTTAGTTTCAATACGTACTTCTGGAGCATGTCTTATGAGGAGCGGCTAAGAGAACTGGGGTTGTTTAGCCTGGAGAAAAGGAGGCTCAGGGGAGACCTTATTGCTCTCTACAACTATCTGAAAGGAGGTTGCAGAGAAGTGGGACTTGACCTGTTCTGTCAAGTAACAGGTGATGGAACAAGAGGAAATGGCTTCGAGTTACGCCAAGGGAAGTTTAGATTGGATATCAGGAAGAATTTCTTTACTGAAAGTGTCATCAGGCATTGGAACGCATTACCCAGGGCAGCGGTGGAGTCCCCATCCCTGGAGGTATTTAAGGGTCGTGTAGATATAGTGCTCAGGGACATGGTTTAGTGGTGGGCTTGCCAGTGTTAGGTTAACGATTGGACTAGATGACCTTACAGGTCTTTTCCAATCTAGGAGATTCTGTGATTCAGCATATGATATTAAAAATAAATAAATAAATAATGAGTAACCTCAGGATGTTTGTCATTTAAGTTGTTCATTTGGGAAAACAAGTAACATTTACTTTTAAAACAAGTTTTGGCTAGTGTTTAGTATTTAACAGAACTACTATACTGGTGAAAAAAATAGATTTCATTGAACGAAAATCACCCCCTAGTATTATAATTTGAGATGAAAAAAAAGTAACTGCATGCCATAATGCAGCTTTCCTAGTTAACATATTAGAAGCTACCAAAAATTACTTAAGGGTTTTAACTTGGCAGTCATAAGACAGACCATCTGCTCATTATATTCCATAATACATAAAATTAAAATATATAAGAAGTTATATAAGCTTTAAGCTCCTTAGGAAATGTTTTTAAATTACTTCCATATATTATGCCAATGACAAAAATCAGATGGTCCCACGTATCACAGCTAAGTCAAAATGCTTTAATAATTTTGGTGGGTTTTAGCATCAACTGAAAAACATATTGCCAAAATTTAGCTTATTTTTAGATTAGAAGATTCACTTAGGAGTTTCTGACTTATATATTTATATCTTATGCTCATGCATATTACATACATATATAGAACCATATTTCATATATTTATATTTTTTTAATTATATAAATATTTGTTATATGTACATATAAAAATAATTCCGCCCCCCAACAATTCCACATGATTTAACTGATTAAGAAAAATAGGTACAGCAATGTTATGACTGTCATGGGTACAAGATTGCAAGCCTATGTATAAGTAAAGCTGGAGGAGGTACCAAAGCGAATGAAATGAAACAGATTACAGTACAAGTCAGGCAAATACATATTTTATTAGAATGAGAAAAGGAAGGGTTGGACACATCTTTCCAACTACCCTATAAACGTCTATCAACAGAGGGTAATAATGGAAAAAGATGAAAAAGGAGTAACAAACATGGAAGACAGCAGCCTGCTCCCCAGAAAAAATATCAAAGCTTGGTAAACATTTATTAAAAAAAAATATGCCCTACCAAACAGTTATTGCTAGAAGTATGCAGATTCTGGCAACTCTGTTACACGTCGGTTTACCACCACTACAGAAGTCCTTCCACTTCATGTTAGCCAAAATCCAAAGAATGGCGGATGTGAACTATTTTATGCTCAAAATAGACTCAAAATGGACAATTTAGAGGTTATACACACACCTAGAAATCACTAATGATCCAATGGTGCAACAGCAGATACACAGATTGACACTAGCTTCCTCTGGTGGCAGTTACTGTTACTAAATTGTCCCAATCCCCTTTTATCTGAACATCCTATTACTCAATTCATAGATTTCCTGGAAGCCAGAGCCAGAAAAAAGTGAGCAGACAATATTACACATCAGAAACTTTAGGTACAAGATTCACTGCACTATCAACATTACAGAAGGAACTCATTCCTCCATAACGTCAGCTGACAAACTGCACACAGCATAGAACCCACTGTAAGTCTACACTCAATACATATACATGAAATGACTCTCTGGAAAACCCGGACTAGTTGTGTGCACTATGGCTTATTTGCAAGCTGAAAATGCAAATGCATGAGCAGTTCTGTGACTCCAAATCACACTAACTTAGTGACAGCTGGTAGGAAGGTACAGATGGGAGGAACATGGCCTCAGAAAAACAAGCCCTCCCTCCCACCATAAGGTTGCATTTATAAAATCTCTAGATCACTAGAGAACAGGATGAGAAAGGGCAGAAGTAGTGTGAAACAATCAACAATTTTAACATAGCTCTCCCAAACGCAGTGTCTGAGCTGATGACTCGGAGCACAGAATCATCTAGGTTGGAAGGAATCTTTAAGATCATGGAGTCCAACCATCAACCTAACACTGCCAAAATCACCACTAAACTATGTCCCATCAACAAGTTTTTTAAATGCCTCCAGGGACAGTGACTCAACCACTTCCCTGGGCAGCCTGTTCCAATGCTTGACAACCCTTTCAGCGAAGAAATTTTTCCTAATATCCAATCTAAACCTCCCCTGGCACAACTAGAGGCCATTTCCTCTCACCCTATCACTTGTTACTTGGGAGAAAACATAACCCCCGCCTCTCCACAACCTCCTTCCAGGTAGCTGTAGAGAGCAATAAGGTCTCTCCTGAGCCTCCTTTTCTCCAGACCATAAGCCCAGTTCCCTCAGCCGCTCCTAAGACTTGTGCTCTAAACCATTCACCAGCTTTGATGCTGGTGTTTGGCTTCCCTCCAGCACCTCAATGTCTTTCTTGCAGTGAGGGGCCCAAAACTGAACACAGTATTTGAGGTGGGGCCTTACCAGTGCCAAGTACAAAGGGATGATCACCTCCCATGTCCCGCTCACCACACTATTTCTGATACAAGCCATGATGCTATTGGCCACCTTGGCCACCTGGGCACACTGCTGGCTCATATTCAGCCAGCTGTCNCATAAGCCCAGTTCCCTCAGCCGCTCCTAAGACTTGTGCTCTAAACCATTCACCAGCTTTGATGCTGGTGTTTGGCTTCCCTCCAGCACCTCAATGTCTTTCTTGCAGTGAGGGGCCCAAAACTGAACACAGTATTTGAGGTGGGGCCTTACCAGTGCCAAGTACAAAGGGATGATCACCTCCCATGTCCCGCTCACCACACTATTTCTGATACAAGCCATGATGCTATTGGCCACCTTGGCCACCTGGGCACACTGCTGGCTCATATTCAGCCAGCTGTCGACCAACACCTCCAGGTCCTTTTCTGCCAGGCACCTTCCCAGCCACTCTTCCCCAAGCCTGTAGCATTGCATGGGGTTGTTGTGACCCAAGTGCAGGACCTGGCCTTGCTGAATCTCATACAATTGGCCTCAGCCCATCGATCCAGCCTGTCCAGACCACAGAATCACAGAATGGTCAGGGTTGGAAGGGACCTCTGGAGATCATCTACTCCAACCCCCCACACGCCCCCTGCCAGAGTAGGGTCACCTACAGCAGGTTGCACAGGACAGTGTCCAGGGAGGTTTTGAATGTCTCCAGTGTGGGAGACTCTACCACCTCTCTGGGCAGCCTGTTCCAGTGCTCTGCCACCCTCAAAGTAAAGAAGTTCATCCTCATATTAAGATGGAACTTCCTATGTTCAAGTTTGTGGCCACTACCTCGTTTTATCATTGGGCACCACTGAAAAAAAGACTGGTCCCATCCACCTGGTACTCTCCCTTTAAGTATTTATAAGTATTGATAAGATCCCCTCTCAGTCTTCTTTTCTCCGGACTAAAGAGACCCAAGTGCCTCAGCCTTTCCTCATAAGAAAGATGCTCCAGTCCCCTAATCATCTTAGTAGCCCTCTGCTGGACCTTCTCCAGCAGTTCCCTGTCATTCTTGAACTGGGGAGCCCAGAACTGGAGACAGTACTCCAGATGTGGCCTCATCAGGGCAGAGTAGAGGTGGAGGATGACCTCCCTCGACCTGCTGGCCACACTCTTCTTGATGCACCCCAGGATGCCATTGGCCATCTTGGCCACCAGGGCACATTGCTGGCTCATGGTCATCCTGTTGTCCATCAGGACTCCCAGGTCCCTTTCCACAGAGCTGCTTTCCAGGAGGTCAGCCCCTAACCTGTACTGGTGCATGGGGTTATTCCTCCCCAGATGCAGTACCCTACACTTGCCCTTGTTGAACTTCATAAGGTTCCTCTCCGCCCAACTCTCCAGCCTGTCCAGGTCACACTGAATGGCGGCACAGCCTTTCAGCATGTCAGCCACCCCTCCCAGTTCTGTGTCATCAGCAAACTTGCTGATGGTACACTCTATCCCTTCATCCAGGTCATTGATGAATATATTGAACAGAACTGGACCCCGTACTGACCCCTGAGGAACACCACTTGTTACAGACCTCCAACTAGACTCTGCACCACTAACCACAACCCTCTGAGCGCTGTCAGCCACTGTTCAATTCACCCCACTGTCCATTCATGACTTCCCCTTGGTGAATCCCTGTTGATTACTTCTGATAACCTTCTTTTCCTCCAGATGCTTGGAGATGACACCCAGAATGAGCTGTCCATCATCTTTACAGGAATGGAGGTGAGGCTGACTGGCCTGTAGTTTTCCGGGTCATCCCTCTTGCCCTTTTTGAAGGCTGGAGTGACACTGGCTATCCTCCAGTCCTCAGGCACCTCACCTGTTCTCCAGGACCTTTCAAAGATGATGGAGAGTGGCCCAGCAATGACTTCCGCCAGCTCCCTCAGCACTCACGCGTGCATCCCGTCAGGCCCCATGGACTTGTGGATATCCAGTTTACCTAATTGCTCTCTAACTTGTTCCTCTTCAACCAAGGGAAAGTCTTGCTTCCTCCAGACTCTGTTCAGTCGGTCAGGGGGAGCAGTGGGAGTTCTCTGCGGCAGGAGCTCTGCCTACCTGCTGGGTTTCTGTCATGGAAGACAGGGTCTGACTCCAGGCATCCATCTCCCTCTCACATTCCCTGATAACCCTCAATCTACTTACCTCCTCCCTGAGCTCCATCACTAAGCACAGGAGCTCCTCTACCTGGGTACACTTGCCACAGGCATGCTCACAACTGCCATCTGACACAGGCATGACAGCAGGGCACACCCTGCAGCCTGATGCCTGGGTGGAAACATCTTTGCACGAGAGCTCCATCTGCAAAGCAGCATCAGATCTGGTGCATGCAGTTCGTCGGGATCCCTCTGTAGAGCCATCCTACCCTCAAGCAGATCAACACTCCCACCCAACTTGGTGTCATGTGCTAACTTACCGAGGGTGCACTCGATACCCTCATCCAGATCATTGATAAAGATATCAAAGAAAACACACCCCAATACTGAGCCCTGGGGAATACCACCTGTGACCGGCTGCCAACTAGATTAAACTCCATTCACCACAAAGCTTTGGACCCACCCTTCCAGCCATTTTTTTTACCAGTGAATCAGTCAGTTTGTCCAGAAGAATGCTGTGGGAAATTGTGTCAAAGGCTTTACTAAAGTCTAAGTAAACAACATCCACAGCCTTTCCCTCAACCACTTAGCAGGTCACCTTGTCATAGAAGGAGATCAGTTCAGTCAAGCAGGACCTGCCTTTCATGAACCCATGCTGACTAGGCCTGATCACCTGGTTGATCTGTACATGCCACATGATGGCACTTAAGATGATCTGCTCCATAACCTTACCTGGCATCAAGGCCAGATTGACAGGCCTGTAGTTCCCTGGATCCTCCTTTTGGCCCTTCTTGTGGATGGGCATCACATTTGCTAACTGCCAGTCAACTGGGACCTACCTGGTTAGCCAGGACTGCCAATAAGTGATGGAAAGTGGCTTGGTGAGCACTTCTGCCAGCTCCCTCAGCACCCTCAGGTGGATCCCATCTGACCCCATAAACTTGCGTATGTCCAAGTGCTGTAGCAGGTCCCTCAGCATTTTCCCTTGCATTATGGGGGCTCCATTCTGCTCCCCATCCCTGTCTTCTAGCTCAGGTGGACAACTGGTTATCCCTGGTATACTCAGGGAACAACTGGTCCTCCTTACTAAGGCTGAGACAAAGAAGGCATTAAGTACCTCAGCGTTTTCCTCATCCTTGGTCACTATGTTTCTGCCTCCATCTACTAAAAGATGGAGATTACCCTTGGTCCTTCTTTTATTGCTAGTGTAATTATAAAAACTTTCTTATTGTCCTTAATATCAGAAGTCAGGTTAAGTTCTAGCTGGACTTTGGCCCTTCTGATTTTCTCCCTACATAGCCTCACAACATCTTTGTAGTCCTCATGAAGGGCCTGCTCCTTCTTCCAAAGGCCATAATTTCTCCTTTTTTCCCCTGAGTTGCAACCATAGCTCTCTGTTCAGCCACGCCAGTCTTTTCCCTGACAGCTTATTTTTCGGCATGTGGGGACAGTTTGCTCCTGTGCCTTTAAGACTTCCTTCTTGAAAGTCTTCCTTCTTCCAGTCTCCTTTGCCTTTGAGGACTGCCTCCCAAGGGACTCTGTCAACCAGGCTCATAAACAGGTCAAAGTCTGCCCTCTGGAAGCCCAAGGTGGCAGTTCTGCTGACCCCCTCCTTGCTTCTCCAAGAATCAAAAACTCTTATCATTTCATGATCACTATGCCCAAGACAGCCTCCAACCGTCACATCCCCCACAAGTTCTTCTCTGTTCACAAATAACAGGTCCAGCAGGGCACCTTCTCTAGTCTTCTCCCTCACCAGCTGTGTCAGGAAGTTAGCCTCAACACACTCCAGGAACCTCCTAGGCTTTTCCCTCTCTGCTGTATTGTATTCCCAGCAGATGTCTGGTAAGTTGAAGCGCCCCATGAGGACAAGCATTAGCTATCTTGAGACTTCTCCCAGCCGTTTATAGAATATTTCGTCTGCCTCTTCAGTCTGGTTGGGCAGTCTGTAACTGACTCCCACCATGATAGCTGCCTTGTTGGCCCTCCCCCTGATTTTTACCCAGAACCACTCATCGCTATTGTCAGCATCATTCAGTTCTAGACATTCATAACACTGCCCAACATACAGGGCCACCCCACAGCCTCTCCTTCCTTGCCTCTCCTTTCTGAAGAGTTTACAACCATTCATTGCAGCACTCCAGTCACGCAAGTCATCCCACCATGTTTCCATGATGGTGACTACATCATAGTTTTCTAGCTCCTCCTGCTTGTTGCCCATGCATCAGTGCAGAAGCATTTTCAGTTGGGCTATTGGTCCCACCACCTTTTTACTGGGAGAAGCCCTATTTCCTACCTAAACATTCCCAGGTGTGGATGAAGTTTCTAACCCATCAACAACCCTTATATCTCTGCTGCTGCATGAATCTCCATCCCCTACCTTCACTGAGTCAGCAGACTGAGGGACCTCACTGGCATCCCACAGACGTCAGCATGCCACCCCCAGGCTTACATGAAGAGCCTGGTTTCATCCCCGTTCCCCTTCAAACCTAGTTTAAAGCCCTTTCAATGAGCCAAATCCTGTGCCAAGAACCTCCTCCCCCTTTGATACAGGTGTACCCCATCTGTCACCAGCAGGCCTAGCAGCGTCATGTAAACCGACCCGTGATCAAAAAAACCAAAGTCCTGCTACTGACACCAGGCTTGGAGCCAGGTATTGATCTGCTGGCTGTTCCTGTTTCTTCCCTCATACTTCCCTGCAACTGGAATGCTAGAGGAGAACACTACTTGTGCTCCTGATCCCTTAACAAGTCATCCCAAGGCCTGGAAGTCTCTCTCGATCAGCCTCAGGTTTCTTGTTGCCAGTTCATCACTACCTGTGTGAAAAGATCAGTAATGGGTAGTAATCTGAAGGAAGTACCAAGGAAGGAAGCTTTCTCTTTATACCTTTTACCCGGGCCCCAGGGAGGCAGCAGACTTCCCTGAGAAGTGGGTCTGGTCTGCATATTGGGCCTTCTGCTCTCTTCAGAAGGGAGTCACCTACAACAATGACCCGTCTTTTTTTCCTTTACTGAAGAGGTTTTGATGCAGGGTGTAGTTTGGCTTAACCTCAGCAACACCTCTGCGCACACTGAATCATCTTCCTTGTCGTGGTTCAGTTCCACTTGCAGAGCCTCATACTTATTTTGCAAGGATACCTGAAAAGGTGGGGGAGTTACTGGGGAGTCACGCCTGCTTCACCAGGCAGAAACTTGTTCTCATTGCCACCATCCTCTAAGTTAGCTTGTTTGGCCAGGCAGAGAAAGGACAGGGAATCCTCTATATTATGTGCCCTGTGTGCCTGTTGGGCCTGGTTCAGGGAAGGTAGCCTGCGACTCCAGCACTCTATCTCCTTCTCACATTCCCTGACAGTTCTCAATCTACCTACCTCTTCCAAGAGCTCCATCTCTTGGAGGAGTTCCACTACCTGGGCACACCTTCCACAGGCGTGCTCACTGCTGTCATCTGATGCTGACATCAGAGTCACCTGGGTGGCAGCATGCTCCCACAAGAGCTCCATCCGGAAAACTGCCTCAGTCCTGCTGGGTGCAGAGCTTGGTGAGGCCGAGGTTTTCCGCCAGCTGGATACCATGGTTCCCCAGTCGAGCTGATACAGCTTCAGCACCCTTCCACACAAAATGCCACACAAACTGCCTCACCATGCTCTGACTGACGCACCACACTGTTTGCTCACTCTGGTCACAGCGTTCCTGTTCACAGCATTCCCTATGGCTGCCTCTTATGGGAGTGGGGTGGGCGCCACTACTGCTGGCCCTGTCCCCTCCTCGTCAGCCACCCTCGTGTGAGCTGCTGGCTCCCATGGGCTGCCTGCACTCCCCCGGCCTTTCCCCAGTTCCAGAAAGCCCAGGAAAAGCCCCCTTTTGCCATGAGCCACTGCTTCCTTGCAGATATATGTGCATCAGAGCTGTCCCTTGGCGAGGGACATGGTGCAATCTTTAACAGGAGCTGGGAATTACGTTGTACTGACATAGCAATTTTCTAGTATATTTCTGAAGAAAGCAGAAGTAATTGCTAAAAAATAAAATAAAGCTGCCACTCCATAATACAAAAATAAGCAGGAAGAAGACAACAGTAATTTAGCCCTGCAGAGATACATAAGAGAAACGAAGTATCAGCCTACTAAGGGAGTAGATTATGACAGAGGAAGCTGTAAAATGAAAGCTCCTATTGCTGTTAAAAGTCTTAACAGTGAACTGAATGTAAAGATAGGAAGCTGGGGGGGGAAGAATCTTGCTTGCTTACATAACTCACTATCTATCTTTGTTTCTTGTAATCTGGTGAGCATAAGCACTGTTCAGTAATTAAACTCGCTGAGTTTCCAAGTGAAAAGTGAACTTGCAACACTCCCTCAAAGAAACAATCACTAGTTTACTTGGAAAAGAGACCATGAGTCACTCAGCTATAAAGCATGGTGTGTATTTTAACAGTAATCTCAAGTTAGCAAAAGAAATACTTCCCTGAATAGCTGTAGCCGCTCACTACAAAGATCTGCAAACATTTCATTTCAACTGAACATAAAGGCAGAGCCTGTAGGCATCTGAAAAATTAACACCGTTTCAAAAGAATGGTTAAAGAGCATCCCAGACAGTCTGTATCTTAAAGTGACATTTCAAAGTCAAATCTTTTTTATAGGAGTTTTGAAAAAAGATTGTTAGATAATTCTCATAGCTACAGAAAAATCTTCATGACATCTCCATGACAACTAGGGAATGTTAATGAGGTAGCTCAAAGTCCTAGAGGATTTCCACCTGCCATAGGGTAGTAACACACAATAAATTACCATTACACTTACATAATTAAGAAAAAACATGCATAGTATATTGTATCTATTCAACTCCTTATTTTATCTCAACTTATCCAAAGACCATAGGAAAAAAGGTTTGAAAAAACAGCAGACTTCCACTGTCTGCGTCTCTGGGTTCAATTCCAAGTTACACAGACCTGGTTGTCTTTGAATGGAACTAAAATTACAGCAGTTAACAAGGTCTGTGTAAGTGAATGATGGCATTTGTCACAAGGAATAACTTTACTGAGAACAAAAATAAGTATTCTTGCCAAAATCTTCATCTCCAATAGCATACATGCTACTGTGAAGATAATGCACAATTTCAAGGCTAAGGGCTCTGGATCTACCACAACATATTTTTATACACAAGTTCCTCACTCCAAGGCTTGAGTGTCAATCATTACATCAGAATACTCAAACAGTATAGTAAACTACTGAAGCCTGATCATAACAAATGACAGATTTGTTAAGAAACATTCTTCAAATCAAAGATGCGGTAAAAAACAAAGATGGGAGAAAAAACAAACTCTGACTTCTTTCTGTTACACTTCATTGTTCTCCCCAGCCTAATAAAAAAGGGAACAATTTAAATCCTGACAGACTTCATAACTGAACTTCAGTGAAAGAAGCAAAAGATCTGAACTTCCCAAAGAAAAGGAATTAAAGAAAACAGGCCACTGGTATTTTATTTTTGGCTCTGAATACATCTCAGAGTAGCAAAATTTTTGAGATCCATAATAGTATCTAACAGTGGTGCCTAGGAGATGATAGCCACCATTAGGCTGAGCTGCAGGAATTGTGACAGCAGTACAACACAGCTCAGATGGGATATAAAAACAAAAAGTTTTTTTTTTAAATTAAAGACTTCTCACAATATTTCCTAACTTATTCTTCATATCTTCTCAACATTTTTTTCAAATTTAACTAAGCTGTTCCCCCATAGAAAAAATTGGAACAAAAAGCTGGCTTTTTAAATAATGGACTTTTCAACTTTATGAAGACTTCTCTAGGTTCAAAGCAAGAAATAACGGAATATGATGTTGTAATTTTACTGAAATATCTACATACTCTTTAGTGAAGATTCCTCGAGGCCCAGAAGGTGTAATATTGCTTGGATCTAGTCCATGTGTCTCCAGAATGTTGCGAGCTGCAGGACTTAAGCGAACGCTAAAGAAATCAGGAGAAAAATAAACTATTTAAACACTAAGATTAACTTATTTAATTTAATGTATATCAAGAGAAACTACACCATATACACTCTATTTCAGAAGCAACAGCTGGGGAAGAAAACAGAGTTCTGTACAAAGGCTGTGATCCTAAAGCTGCAGGCAGACTGTACCGCTTCACCAAGCTTTAATGCAAGGCTGAATTTAAAAATACAATAGTGACCTCAAAGAGATCAAATAAAAGAGGGAAAATTCATCTCCAAACTTTCCTCTTACATCAGCGATGCAATATACTTGTGGATTCTTCTGGAAAAGGGTCATCAGTGAAAACCCAAATACATTTTTTAAGACCAGCTTGTTAATTAAAAAATGAGTTTTAGGAGCTCAGACAAGAGGGTTGCTCACCTCTATTATTTGTTTGGCTAGCTGTAATTGCATCATTAATGCAGCTTAATTCTAATTATAACATTACCTTTGCCCTAGCTTTAATTTTATTTTATAGAACTGATTTAATGAAATGGCTACTTTTGGGGAAAACAAAGGCCATACCGATGTAGTTGCATATTTCATTATCAGCTTTAGAAGACTATTAAGCCCTCCCACAGTCAAACATTTTAATCAGCATATACATAAGCTATACTATTATACTAATAAACCTGTACTTGCCACTTTCACCTAGATGGAGTATGCTCAATAGTAACATTTCAGCCTGGAAACAGAAACAGTGCCCAATTACACAGCACAGTACATCATTACAGAGTACCCAGTGTACCCCAGCATGATTTGCTTTCTGAAATAAGGAATTAAAACCAACATGTAGAGAAGAGATTTCAGAATTCTTCGATACAAAAGCAACAATGTTTTCGTGAAAGAATAAATAGTTGGTTTCAAGTCTTTCCACAAAATCTCCAATAAGAACTGTCCATAAGCCCTTGCCAAAAAAAAAACCGTCATGAGTGATGACTTGATTCCAAAGATGCTGATAATTAAGATGCTTTAATTAAAGAGTTGCAATGAAACAGATGTATTTCTGATGTTCTTCACTACTAAAATGCAAGACTTAATCCTTTCAAGGATTCTTTCCTCCAGGTTTGGACAATTACCTCAATTAGTTGTCTTCCATTTGCATGGAAGTAAACATAGCAAACCAGATAGAAAAGGTAATGAGGTTTAAAAAAACCAAAAAAACCCAAACACACCACAAAACCCAAACCAGAAAAAAACCAAACCCTTAAAACAACCAAAACCAAATAGTTTGTGTAGCGCATGATACCAAAATCAGCTTCCTACCTGTTCTTTTCTTTATTAGGCCGTAATTTTACAGCTTTTGTGTTATCACAATTCACTCCAAATAAGGAGCGACACCTCCAAATAAGGTACACCCTGTTACACAAACCAGTCATTTATAGTTTACCATATCCTAACACTTTGGAGTTAAATTACTCTCCCTTTAAGATGTTTGCAATGCTTAGGGTACCCTAACAGATCAAAGCAAAATTAACAAAGAGCAGTAAACACACAGTTTTAAGTTTTTCACATTCCATTGTTATGAAAATAAGAAGAAATTCTTTCTAATATCAAAAGTGCAAGAGCTTGCAAGGGTTTTGGAGTGTGCCATTTGTTTCTCTAGTTTTTTTCTCCTAAAAAATAAATAGAAAACGAGTTATAGGTATACTGCGTATCTGATGCATAAGCATTAGCATCCATTGTATATAAACACAATTTCGTCCTAATCTAAGCTTAGAATTGTTCATAAAGCATTTGTATGTCAGAATAAAAGCACAGCCACTGTAGGTGGTGTTCTAATAAACTATGTTGTTCAAATTGACTTATTGGGCTTACAAGCAAACCACCTCACACACGCTAAAACACCATCTTAAACCGACAGCTTAATTACTAGGCAAAAAGGGACAAAAGATTCTTCTTGGTTCAGCTCTAGTGACCTAACTAAGAGATCCATTTCATAACAAACATAGAAACTTACTGCAATTTTCCAGGTTGATGTTCCAGTTTGGGAGGGGCTGAAACTGAAGGACCTGCAGGTGCTGAGGTAAGCACAGGTGCTGGTGGAGCCAGAGAAGATGGATCACTACCATCAGCTGGTATTTCAACCTGTTTCCAGTCCTGTCCTTCCTCTACCATCAGACAGATTAGTGAGCCTAAGCGTACATTTTTGCTTCCTTCTTCCACCTAAGTTTAAGGCAATGAGAACATTAAGTTACATATTGCGCTGTCTAGACTAATATGACTAAAAATGGTAGATGTGAAAATTTCAGGCATAATAGTAACACTTCATCAAGCATATATATTCCATTTTCTTCCTACTATTAATAAGATGTCTCATGACTGATATTAATTACAGTTGCCATTATAAGGTGAGGAATATTAACTTATACCCCAAAATCCCATACATCTAAAGTTAGGATTCAGAAGTCAAAGTAAGCAAGTTACAGACTACTCAGTACCTCCAAGACAAGGCAACAAAAAGAAAACAAAACCTACAGCTACAACAGTGTCTTGTTACTTCTTTTTGAAAAAGACAACATTCACTTTCCACTAACTTCCACCTCTAAGTTTGTCTATTTTAACATAACTGGTGCCAAGTAACTAGTCCGTCTATCAAGAAAGTGATAGCACTTATGTGGTATGTAAAACACTGTTTCAAAGAACATCCAAAAAGAAATCTTACAGAAAGATTAATAAAATGTAGATTGGATAAGGCCAATCTATTGTAGATGTTCTTTTTAAAACAAAAAGATATCTGTATCATAGTAAAACACCTCTTTGATCTACCTTTGGCAGATAAAGATATAGCAGTCATGTTAACTTAACAACCCAATGAAGGGCTCCTCCTATGTTCTCTAAAATGGTTGCAGAAGTACAACTCTTCAGGTTCTCAAAAGCAATAACATTTCCAGGGCATCAGACCAAATGTAAAGATAGCCCTTTAGGACCACAGGTAGACAAATACAACTCAGACCGTACCAGCTGATTTCCTGACAAAGGGAATGGACATTATATTTCCACCATAAAACCATATTGCACATATATTTGCCTCAAATGGAGCTGGTATATATCTGCAATGCTGTGAAGAAAATGCGAATCACTACCATTTGAAAAACCCAGAGACAGACACACAAAATAAAAATATACATAGTATCAGGTAACACACCATTCTTACTATTTTAATTGGGTTTCCCAGGCACTTAAACACTAATAAATAAAGCGGAATGCTGTAGAGACTGTACCAGAGAGATGCAAATACTAGACCATTGTTGCTCATAAGATTGTTGTCTGCACTGTTAACTCCACTGACAGAATGTATCGAATTTCACAGAATTATCCAGCTCCGTCACTAGAAGGACCAACATTAGAACTAAGAAAGACCAGCAAAGGCAATTTGTTCTCAGTATGTTCTGATAAAACATCTCACATTTACAGTTTTGCAAGTTTACTTCTTTTTTCCCCACATGAACACTAGGTAAATTCTTGTGTAATACTTCTTTAAGAGTATTTATTACATGAAAAAAATATTTAAGACTCAGTTCAGTATTTCTTGTTCTGATCTCTTGATGCTTTCTTCTCCATCAACATTCTGAAAAGCTTAATTTTAGAGAAGAAATTCTGAAGAGTCCATCAAGACTTGATCGTATTTTATTTTTATTGAGATGACTTTAAAGTACTTGGGGATGACAGAATGCCAACCAAGAGTCCTGAGCTGATTTGTCTAAGGCTGAAAGATCCTATTAAAGGCCCACTGATAAACAGATTTGTAAAACTACATATAATTGAAATATGATTCACAATCAAACAGCAGCTTGAAGCCAGTGCAAGCACAACCTACCTAACCTAGTCACTTAAACACAAAAACTGGGAAAAACAAAAGAAAACAAAGCTATAAACATACAAAATACTGAAGTTATTCACTCTAGTAACTTTACAGCATTATCGTACTTTGCACTGAACAAGGTATTTAGAAAAACTGTTTATCAGCATAATACTCTGATGTTTGATCCATACTGTCGTGCTTTAACCCCCGCCGGCAAGAAAGAACCACACAATCTTTTCGCTTACTCCTCCCAGCGGCGGGACAGGGGAAGAATTGGCAGAATAAGGCAAAACTCATGGGCTGAGATAAAGGCAGTTCAACAGAACAGCGAAGCAAAGAGGAAGACAACAACAATAACACTGACGGAGGAATGTACAAAACCCAATTAATGTACTACCACTCACTGACCAGACCCGAGAAGCCCCAAGCCCGCTCCCAAGCAGCGATTCCTGCCCCCTCCCGTGGCCATCTCCCGGCTATAGACTGGGCATGGCTCACATGGTACAGAATAGCCTTTGGCTGGTTTGGGTCAGCTGACCCACGCCCCCCCACCGCCGGGGGGTGTCCCAGCTCCTTGTGAAAATTAACCCTATCCCCACCGGAACCAGGGCACATACCAATGACTATGCAAAACAGATATGTCTCCCCAGGTTCAAAATAGTTCCCATGACATATTAATATGTAGCAACTAACATTTTTTTTTTTGCATGTCTTTTTTCTTTAAAGGCTTGCACATATAACAGAGAACGCTTTTATAAACAGTCTGCATACTGTAACTGAATAGACAAAGAAGCACTGCTAGTTGGTTGTGATGTCAAGTCCTTACCTTAGTGTCAGAGTGCTTTAATGGTGCTATAACAACACATGCAGAAATCCAATAAGGGGTTGAGCCTTCAGAAACATAACACTTACAACTAGTTAGGCTTTGTTTATAACCCAGCATCATATGAGCATTCAAAGCCATCAATGCTGTCAACTCTCACTCTTCAAAGCAAACCAACTGTGTTTTTTCTCACATTCACCACTCCAAGACAGTTATGTGAGAACTCCAGCATTCCTTATTTTCCAATAAAAGTTTCCAGCCCACATGACCACAGAGTTTACTTTTTAAAAGTGCACACATTTATTTTTTAAAAAACATGTTTTTAAACAGACAGCCTTTGCAGCTCAGAACTAGAATAGACAAAGAAAAAATTGTTATTATTTTACTTAACTTTCCACCTCCTAGATTTTTGAGTCACCTCTACATTTTCATAATTCACAATACCAGAGAACCTCTCTGCATAAATCTCAATGAACCCTAGAATCTCAGATATAGAAAGAGCTGAAATAAGTAGCTTCACAATACTTCTATTACTGTGTGTATGCATAGCCAAGAAGAGTCAAAAAGATCCTAACTTTGCTGACAAACTAACAAAACACAGGTGAGCCACAACAGGGAGAAAAAAAATGGAAATTGGTGCATAGAAGAACAGAGTTCCCTCAGAGCTGTTGCCACTGCAATACACTTTCGTTAGTCACTAAAACTCACATACCAAAATAGATGTTTACTTCCTAAACTGGGAAGAAAAGTGGACGGAACTGATGTTGGGTCACTCTGCAATAGAAGTTTTATAGAAAGTAGTTTCAGTTCATAGCAATTCTCATTTAAGTCATGAATGAGAAAATGGTAATGGATGTTAAATCCCATTCTTAAACAATCAATCGTCACCTGTTTTTTCTCCAAGTTGAACTAGTAAGTATTTTAGGCCAAAAAAGTCAGTGTTAATTTAAGAAGCAACTCTACTGAAAGAATAATCACCATTCTGAAATAACTTTAACACCTTCATTCAGACATTTAATCTTTTACTGCATTTTACACTAAATCAGATGTGATCACTGAAAGACTTATTCAGACAGAAAAGGAATATATGCATGAGTATTTTACTGTTAGCCTGCTCTTTCTTAAACCATACATATTTACATTATACAGTCAAGAAAAAACAAGAAGGGTTAGAGAAGTTAAATTCATTTAATCTACTGAAACTTCTATCTTAAATGTAAAAAACAAACTGTTAGGCAGATAGTGTGTTTATTTGACTCAGTTTTCCATACTGAACTCAGGCAAGATGGAGCAGAATTGTAGTTGGCATCAAAGAACACAAAATTGTTGCCTTATTTCTTTCAGGAAGTGCATAAACTTCAGCCAGATGCTGGTAACTCCCATGCATCAAACATTCTTAATATCCCATCAACTACATCACATCTGAAACTTTTGAGTGGCCTTTAGAAGGGCAGTCTTTTCAATAAGAAATCATGTCCCCATCTGCTAATGTAAGACAGCTTAATGTTATAAACCTTACACAAACATCTACTGAACACCTAGTATAGTGCAGAAATATCTAGAGGATACTGCAGAAAGACTACTAGGCATCATAGTTGAGCTATAAAAAAAAGCATTCCGAAGATTTCTGATCTTATTGCTCCCATGTTAGTTTCCATCAGTTTTCTTCTGTACTTTTTAGGGTACTGCAATAAAAGCCTGTGTATCTATTCTGCACTCTAATACTTTAGCCCACCATTTCTAGCTTCCAAAAAGGAGATTAAAAGAATCCATTAGAGACTGGGTTTCCATAATAACCTGTTCATGTTACTCTAATACAGCTACCTCTCTTCCCTTAATCTGAAAGACATTATAGTTATTTTCCACCCCCTGGCATATCTTTCTCAGACTCAGCTCTTGGTGCATGACTGTTACTGGATGATGTGTCACTGCTCCATGACACTGATACGTGGTAGTTGCTGGAAAGTCTGGTTTTGATCTATCAAAAAACATGCCACTACAGCAATACACACAAAGAAATTTTGGAATGCATTCAGAATACAAGACAGGAAACAGGAAAAACACAGCTTCTGAAATATTAATACTACCTGTAGTCACCATTAAATAAAGAATTTGAAAAACCAATATTGGTGTCTGCTAGTCTTCTCTTAGTGTCCCTGGTAATCATTAATACTTTTGACCGAGATCCCCATATTTCCTCTTCACATAATCTAACAAAGCAATATCTGTAAATGCAGAATAGGTATTTTATATTAAAAAAAAAAAAGAAGACATTGCACAAGTTTGTCAAGACAAAATAAGATGCAAACTCCAGACCAAGTTAGATGCAAAATAATTTTCAGAAACATTCAAAATATAAGTGAAGAAAATTAAAAGTAGTGAAAGCGTTACTCATCCAGCAATTATTAAAATAACTACATGGAGACTAAAAACACATCTAAAAACACATCTCATGTGAGATTTTGTCCTGGGATAGTGAAGAGTGAAGAGATGGTGGGACACTGAAGAGAAGAAAACTCAATGAAGAAGTGCCTTCCTACTTCATCTTAATGAAAACCCATATAGTAAATTCAATTTTATTTATAGCTCCATAAAAATTACTTTTGTCAATTAAAGCTTCAAATTAAAGGCTGGACCTCTCAGTTGGGTCTTACTGTTGATGCAAGTAGGGTTTGGTTTTTTTTTTTAATTCAGGTTTTTTTGGTATGCTTCCCCCTCCCCTTCCCCCGCTTCTTCCTATCACAAAGAATTTTGTTTAATACAGCTTTTCACTGGGGTCTTGTCTCTGTTCTCCTAGTGGAGAATTCTGTAACTGCAGTATCTTCCATCTATACCACTGCTGTAGTAAAATTGACATAAACTAGGAAACCTGCTGCTGCTCAAGTCCTCTGTACTGCCCCAACCCTATTTAATTATTCACCTTATATTAAAATAGAGAAATAGTAACTAGACATGATTTATCTATGATTCAGTTAAGGAACTAACCACCAGACAATTTAGCATTGCTGATAAGCAGGGTATTCTGGTCAAGAGAGTGATGAACTGTAGGCCTGGTCAGCAAACCGAGAAAATCACTTGGAACTGCCAAGATCAGAGGAGAAGCAGGTAAAAGGTAATTCCGGCATAGGGAAATCACAACCACCAACTCATTGACCACCTACCCAAATGATACCACCTACTCAAAAGAGAACAATGGAAGAAGACAGAGTCTGCGCACTAATTTACATGGGAAGCGAAGAAATCTTGACCAGTCATTACAGAGAATAACAATGAATATGTATCGATTATTACATATTCAAACAATTAATGTATAAAAGTGGAGATTTTTGAAACTAAAGTGTTCTCCTGTTTTGGGACGAGCACCGCATTTCTGCGCTTTAATGGAATAAACTTAGAAATACCTCCGCTCTGTGTGTTATTGGCTTGTACACCAGGTAAAGAACCCAGATTTGGGACACCACCACCATCTCTGTTCAGCCAAGAATTTTCCCTTTCAAGTTCATTCCACTCATCTTGTTACATTTTATGTCTTGATCTCTACATTTTTTCCACTCCCTTCTCTCCCCACATACCAATTTGAACAAACACTGACAAGTAACTAAACATTTTGACAAAATTTGACTAAACGTTTTCACAAATAATCTGTTCCACATATGGCAAAACCTTTTCTCATAATTTTTTTATTTACTGTATTCAAAGTTCTTCCAATTCACCCCATTGTTTAATTATTGTGGAGGGAGGGAAGAAACAGCTGCAATACTCCACCAGCATGGAAATGAGACTGTTCTGCTAAATCAGAAAAGTGAGGAGTTTTGGAGAGGAAAGCATAAGAAATAAAGAAACAAAATTTTAGTCCTCCCAAGCAAACCACAAGGATGGAGTCTTGTGAGGGTAAGGAACATAGACTATAATTTACACGTGTTCTTTTCTTCCAAATGAGGCATAGACTAGCCTATAAGCACCGTGAAAATTTGGAAAGTGTGGTTTGTAACAACAACAACAAAAAAATTACAGGTATATTAGTGATTTCAACACACAAGAACAGCAAAAGATCATTATTGTATTGCTGGAAAGTCAAATATTCAATCAGCACAGTTTCTGTATATGTATCATTTAGTCTTTAATAACATGCTCACTTGTATTTCTTCCATTTTCTACAAAGCTATATCAAGATTGTCCAAAGACATGGAGTTCCATCTCTAGGATATTCCTGCTTCATCGTTTTTTCTGGACGTTTTTTTTTTTTATCATATAAAAGATACACAAGGAATGAGGCAAAGAACTGAAAGCGAAGTATCAAAGACAACTGAATCTTTTCCTGCAGAACTGAAATTTAGTCCTTTCTGTTACCAAGTTCCCACTCAACACAGGGGCAAATTATTTAAAACCAGACTTTTCATATGAACATTAATGGCAAATTCCTTGTACCTTGAATGCAGAAGTTGAAACTGATGTACAAGTATGAAAACTTCCAGTTGAAGCTGTAACAGTATTTAAATACAAAGCCCAACTGGAAAAGCCCTCTGCATTCACTTAAGAGTAATGTGGTAAAAGGGTCTCACCACACAGCTGCATAGCCATGCATCCCCTCTGCACCAAATCATGCTGGGCTGCACATAAGTAAAAGCAGATATTCATGCCTGCTGCATGGTGTTCCTTTCACACCAGGTTCAAGAGCACTTTGTAGATGCAATTGGTTGGCCAAGAAACCAGGTGGTATGCCTTTCTCTGACTCCATGGTAAGGAGTCAGAGAAAGGCAAACACTACAATGCTGGAAACCCAAGTTATTAAGCAATGCTTCAAGACACAAAGGATCCTTTGACAGAAAGAATACAAGCTAAATTAATAACCCTGGAACACCCAAACCTGATATACTGCATACCAAGACAGCCAAAGTTTCTGTCAAACACTCTTAGAGTTAAGACAAAACAACAGTACTAATATTCATTTTTACATGTCTACCACCAAAAAAAGCTAAGATGGTGCACAGTGATTCCAGTAGATTTCTTCAGTATCCTATGGTTTGAATATTACAAAGCATTTTGTAACTTTTCTTGGAGACACTAGCTCATAGGTAGGACGTTTAAGTGTGGTAAGAAGTGCTTTATATATCAGTATATGCATTAAACCTGAAAAATATTATGCTGCAATAAGGGAAACTTGGTTTCCCCATTTAGCTGCCTATTTGACTGCTCAACCAGGTTTTCTACAATTGTAACCGAGTAAGTTGTTCTATCTTAATGAAACTGCAAATTCACTGCAAAATCATATTCAAAATTATCTATGGTTATCGACTCAATTTCTAAAAGGGAAAAAGAAAAGATATCAGTCGTCTTGTTGGCAGTGCTAGAGACTAGCTGACAGTTTAAGCCTTCATAGGACAAAAAAGAGATTTGGATGTTATTTGGGGAAAATTTCAGAAAAAGTGGTGAATATTGAAAGGGAGGGAAAATTCTTTCCCTGCTTTTATACACAATTAGTAACAACTTTCATTCCCCTCACTAAAGATAAGAAACTCTAAAATACATTTCCTGTTATACATATTTAATGGACAAGAAAAATATAGTCTCCCTTAATTTTTAAGCATCAAATATGAGCTTTCAGAGAATTTTTTTTTTTTTTTTTTTTTTTTTTTTTTTTTTTTTTNAGGCCTCAGAATTACAGCCCCACCCTTCTAAGTTCTGATGAGAATCAACATGAGGTCATTTTGAAATAAGAAACATTCCTCAAAAATATTAGAACAGAGAAGGAGGAGAAGGGAAATGACAAGAACTTGACTTGTCTTTTTAGAACACAGTATGTATAGAATAGCACAGGACTGGCAAGCAGACCTTAAGCAATGCAGGGTTAGAACTAAGTCCTTCATCCAGATCTCTGTAGTCCAGTTGTTATTGCTTCCATCTCAGTACAGAACAGGATTTAAAGCCAAACATAAACAAGGAACCCAAACAAACTGAGCATTCACTCTCACATACACACAAATATTCCAAAATGATGTTCAGAGAATTTCACATTCATCCTAGTTCTGATTCTTTATATTAAGCCAAATCAATCTAATTTTAAGAATTGTCCTCTGGGTTAGCCCGTCTTGTATAATGTTCCATCTTCAATGGCCAGCACAAGATAATCTAGCACAGAGATCACAGATCCTGGGTAAAGTACCATCCAAGTCTCCATATTCCAACTAACTGATCGTAACTTGTTTTTCTATAACTCAGAGTAAGACATGTCAACCTGCAATATTTCATGGACATAATTCATACAGTGCAAAACATACAAAACAACATAATTCATTCAAGTTAACTGAAAATCAATTAAACATATAGAATCATGTACCATGTACCAGTAGTCTGCTATGTGTATGAGACGGAGCAATTATTTCTTACTAGGAATGCAAGTAAGTGCATTATTCTGAAAGCTGAGCATAAGGAAATTTAGCTATCTAAACTAGTGTTTGAGGCAATATACTAAAAACAGTCTGATGAGAAGTTATATCATCCTACCCAGAAAGGAAGAATCCCTACCAGTATTTTAGCCAATACGCCATCATCATTTGATTCCATGGTAATCACTGCTTTGTCTGTTTCAATTTCACACAATGCATCTCCAGCATTCACTGTTTCACCTGCAAAATATAACGGAACTTAAGAATATTTAGCCTAAACTTCCTTTCAGATCTATTTAACAATGGAAGATACTTATCTATATGATACAGCCATTTTACATTCTTATATTCTATAGCTAGTTGATCCCCCATCATTATTTATCATATTGTATCTTTCATTTCCAAATAAAACATTAAGATTCAGAGACACAAACTGCTGCAAGCAGAACATTAACATTCTGAATACTGATTTTTACAGTAGGTTTTCCAAGAGGAAGTACAGACACAATGAAATTTATTCAGTAACACTGACATGAATAAAATCCTGAGACTTCCATATTCATTGGTAGCCATGAGTCAAAGCAAGCAATTTAAAACTGTAACTTTTTAAAACAATGGTCACAGGCAACATCATCTTTAACTAAGTATCACAGTTCTCTAGTTTGTATCTACATTATTAAAGATATTCAAATAAAAACCTCAGGAACTTGAATCTCTTTGGAAAGCATGTCCGCAAGCTTGTTTCCTCAATCTCCTATATAGTTAAAAAACATCTTTTAGAAAATACTTACTTTGTGAAATAAAAATATACACAAGTGTTAGAAATTGCTTTCACTAGATTACACAAATCCACACTTAATTCTGAAGTATACTCTTCTGCTTTTGAAGAATACCTGTATCTGCTAGCACATGAGAAAGATATTAAGGGTCTGGACTCTTTCAACAGATCAATACTGACTAGATGGCCAACATTAAAACTGAAGTTACATTGAAAAACTTTTGAGGTAGTTGAATGTTTTTGACCTCCAACAAAATATGATACACTTTTCCTTACAGAACACTGAAAAAGAGGGACAATACATACAAGCCTAACACACGACTACCATTTTAATATGAAGTAAAATTTTAATATTTCCCCAGTACCAGAAATGCTGCAACAGTATTATCTGTCTAAGCATTTAATTCTAATACTACTCTCCATTTTACTTCAGGATCTGAATAAACCTAGTGCAGGTTACCACCTGTATTTCCATAAGAAATACACACTTTTTTCTTGATAAATAATTACTTCCCATTTCAGGACTGCCTGAATTAGAAGGGGAAAATGAAGTGTTGCATGATCTTTGTGATCTCTGCAGTAGTAAACAATGGAAACATTCAAAGGTCAGTCACTTACATAATTTTATAAATCAGAAATGTTCCTATTAAGGAACCTGGCAGGCAACTACACAAAGTAGCACCTGACATACCAGAGAGTAGATTTAGATTAGCTATTAGGAAGAAATTCTTTACTCTGAGGGTGGTGAGACTGGAACAGGTTGCACAGAGAAGTTGTGGATGCCCCATCCCTGGAAGTGTTCAAGGCCAGGCTGGATGGGGCTTTGAGCAACCTGGTCTAGTGTGAGGCACCCCTGCCCATGGCAGGAGGGGTTGGAACTAGGTGATCTTTTAGGTCCCTTCCAACTCTAACCATTCTATGATTCTTTTTAATTTAATAATGTAATATGCCACACTGCACTTTGCAATAACTAGAGCATAAACAGTTTATAACAGGAAGTCAAAATTCCAGGCTGTATACCAGTGTTTACATTCTATTGGATCATTAATTCAAGTAGCCCATAGATTAGGTCATTTGGTAAGTACTTCATAGATGTTAAGAAATCAAATTGTTGGGCAAATTCTGTAATCTACAGAGCTAAGACAAGCAAGCAGAAAGGAGCTTAACTCCATATCTTAATTATGTCTTCTCCCAACCTGCAATCAGACTGCATGTTCTGTACTCAGAAATCTCGGTGCTAAGCAACCTGCAGTAGTAACTTCAACAGTGCAAGCTAGCCAAAGCAAATACTCTCATCCATGTGTTTGCCACACATGACATATCTCTTAACTTGGGTACATGAGGCTGTTCATAGAAAGCAAGGATTCCCTTGCACAGGGAAGGCAAGAGCAAAAGTTTTCAGGGAATTGGGCAAACAACCTTTCCACTACTTTTTTTTTTTTCCTTTCACTGCTGAAGCCGAGAAGTGGTCAGAAGTTTGGAAGGCAATTGATCAAATGCCATTTTAAAAAGAGTATTTCATAGAAGCATTCAAAAGTCTCATGTGTGTTTCAGTACCCAAACACAAAAGAAAGGATTATAGTGATTTTCATTAGGGATTGCAAAATTTGTGGCAGCTCCTAATCAATGTTCACTTTGATGTCAATTACAAATCAGCTTTCCCAATAGCTAGGATTGGAAAGAACACTTTTGCAAAGCATATCTTTGCTCTTACACTTTCTAATGAGAGTAGTATTTGCAACAGCAGTTGCCCAAATGGAAGCTCTCTGAGATTATATATAATGCTCTTGAAAAATCTTGGGTGGGCTTTGTTTGGGTTTTTTTAAATGGTTAAGTTCTTATAGCTAGACTGAATGATTAGGATCTCTACTGAAACTGAGTTTCCCTCTAGGAGATCGCATCCAATTGGCATTCAATAGCCTACGTGCTCTGTTCAGATACTGACAGACAAGTATCCAACTCACAAGATACAAACCACATTCCTTGATGTACTCTTTGCAAATCAAATCAATGTTGATAGAGCATAGAGACTGGAGTCCTAGAGATAATATCTCAGAAGGCAGAGTTATACTGCACGAGGAAACTGCTAGCACTGTTGGCTATTCTGTTTCCTGCCCAAAATAACAACAGGATTTTGGTCTCCTGGGCTGTCAATCTATCATCTTTCATCAACATTAAATTCATACATAATAAATACAGATTTTTAGAAACACAGTTTTATTTTTATGAGAACGACTATATTAGCCATAGGAATCAACATGAAACTGCATTAACAATGAGAAGGAAATAGTAAAGCTGTCAATTAAATTCAGCATTTTTCTTTCTGCAGTACTGAAATCATCTGTCCATCCTCTGAAACCATAAAATGAAAACATTTGATACTTACACAGAGCAAAAATTTATCAAAATAGTATTCTACTGTCCCCTGCTGGTTGTGGGAAAAACATTTCATATGCAATCACCATCTTTCTTCTGTCAGTTACTTTGAAGTATTTATTTTCTTGGATGCAATTACCAAACGTTTTATTTAGTAATGCCACTACATTTAGATGGCCAGCTTACTGGAGGATTATGTAGTTATGAGCATCCCTTGCAGACAGAAGGATTATAAGCATTATATCACTTTGCTTTTTTCTTCAAAATTCATTTTCACTTCTTTCAATGTTGTCATTATGTTTATTTCCCAGACTGTCAGAGGAAAAAAGTGTCCATAGGAACTAATTATGGTCACAGATGTGCCAAGTAAGACAAAATAGTATATTCTGGCTTGGTCTTGTTTCTAAATAGAAAGTAGAGCAATAAAAATCCTAAAATAGTTTTCTCTCAAAGGCCAACCATCAAATAAGACTTCACTTTAATTTAATTAAATAGTTTTGGAACTTTTTTTTCCTTTTGTATTGGGGTGGAAGTGTAGTGGAAAGACTGAGAAAAAACATTGTACAGCCACTGTGCTGCAAGACCTTTTTATGAGGAAAATTGATTCATTCATGTTGTGGAGCAAACTGGAATCTACTTCAACTGCTATTGTGCTCCCTTCTTTACTTTCCCTTTTTGAACACTATATTTATTGTGAAACAGACTACTGTGGATTTTTACTGTCTTAAGAGTTATTGACAGCTAATGTATAGAAAAAGGACCTTGGATCTTTCTCTCTGCTTAATTTTGGACTTGATACTTGACTAACTGAAGCTTCAAGTTTCAAGAACATTGGTGCAATTACTTTTTACAGACAGTCTCCAATATTGTTCCTACTAAGTTCTGCAGAAATTCTTACAGAAGTTTTACAAGCAGAAGGTCATCTCCACTACTGGAGCAACAAGTTGCCTTCCAGCCACTTCTCAAAATGTATAAAAGCAAAGGACTCCAGTAACACAATGATGGAGGCTGTATCAACACTTACAGAGAATAAGCCAAAGGAAATGGCTTATCTAGGCATCTTAGGTCACCAAATTATGTCAGTCAAAGACAGTATGCTTTAAGAGATTTTCTTTTCTCCAAACACGTTTCTGTCTTTAGCAAATGTCTGAGAACAAGACACATTCCTACAGTCATCTAAAACTATGCAATGCATCCTATACCAATGGACAACTGCTATGTGGAATCCAAAACTACTGTCAAAATCCAGTTTTAATATTAAATTGGACAGGGAAAGGGTAGGAGGAGAGGGCAGAAAGGTCTCCTGACACAACAGGGGCTGCTGATTCTTCTGCAGATCATTTTTTATTTACATACAACCTATGTGAAGACAAAACATACACTCAAACTATTTATCTAGCTGCTCCAACATACTTTAACAGAAGTACATTACTTTTCATTTGTCAGAACACAGAGAACCTAGGATAACCAAGGCTATCAGGGCATTTTTTTCTGAGAAGTAGTTTGGTTTTTGTTTTAGGTTTTGGGTTTTTTTGGAAAGGGATTTCCCCACTTGGAATTTGGGTTATGAAAGTAATATAAATTTTTCTATCGGCTTTAATTGTAGACTATAATGTAGATATTAAAAAAGTAAGCCCTGAATAGCAACTATAAAAATACCATATCTTTCATGTTATTTCGTAACGCAGCAGAATAATGCAACAGAAACTCTCCCCAAAGTCAAAGGCTCTCAGACTTCCAACATTACTGACAAGCATGACAACACTGTGAATTAAGAACAACATGCACACTCACACCCTGGAACAGCCTAATGGAAATTTTTCAGAAATATGATCAATGCAGCCTTTTGGAAGACAACTAAAGGAAAAAATGTTTCAAGAACCAACAATTTCAAAGTGGGTATTGTTCAAGACGACAGCATCCATATACCTAACATTTTGCTTCAAAATACTAAGGTACAATCAGAAAAGAACGACCTTATTCTCACAGAATAGATTTATATAGCTGAAGAATTACAACAAACATGACCACAGAAAATGCTATCTTACCTTCCTTTTTTAACCATTTCACAATGTTTCCTTCTTCCATTGTAGGAGAAAGCGCAGGCATGAGAACTTTAATACCATGTGTACCTGTAAAACAAGCACATGATTGTCTAGACTAAACACTTGTTCAGTATAATTAATTTTCTCAGTTAACTGCTTAATGGAAATGAAACTAAAAGTGTGTGAATCTGAAAGGCAGCTGAACAAAAGTTTCACTATGATGCTCTTTTTCAAGCTTACATACAAGCATGCACTCCCAAGGAAAATCAAGAACTATAGAACCTATATGTTACACAAGGGCCAACTTGAGTATGAAGTCATAAATAATACAAAGTATTAAGCAAATTAAACTGTCTTAAGTAAAAATGATACAGAAACTTTGAACCTGATGAAGTCAAATTTAGATATTCATGCTGCTTCACCTTTGATTCAACTAATTTTTAATGAAAACTTTCTCCATGACCAAGTATTAGGACATTATTAAAAATATACAAACTAGTATTTCAAGTACCCCTCAGATCAGCCTGACCTACTGAACAATCCTACAGTGGATGCAAGTGAAACAAGGTTATATAATTTTTGTCCAACAGAAATGTAAACAGAAAAAAAAAAATCTACAACTTCCTTAGAGGTCCAACTACACACAAGCTATTATGTGTAGAATGAAAAAGCAGCTATTAAAAAAATTGAAAAAAATCAGCAGCTGGCATGAAGCTGTGATTTTTTTTTTTTTCTATTATTTCCCCCCTGCCCCGGAAATGCCATAAATTTCAAAGCTCAGCCAGATAATATCCCCTGCCTCTTGTGTATCAGGGGCATATGTACTAAACCAAACCACATTTCCATTCTGGGGCTTCTTCCATACATGGCCCTGCATTTGCCTAGTTCTGCCCCTGTCAGGGTCTCATTTTAGCTTGTCATTTACTCCAGGACACAAGTGAAAGAGATAAGACTCAAAGAATTGTCCTCTCATTTGCTGTGTGCTTGGCAGGAAAGGAAGTCTGAACGTAAGACTTGCCAGATACAAGCAAGCCCAGAGGAGAGAACACACACACACAGACATGCATGCACACAGTATCTCAGCCTCAAGACAGGCCAAAATTGCTGCAATCATGAGAAATTGGGTGAGAGGTCTTGATATGTTCCCTGCTGATGAACCATGATATGATACAGAGGAGAGTATACCTCCATCCACAAATTCCTCACTGGTATTTATGATAGTTTTTCTTCCTAGTTATGCAGTATGTCAGCAATATGATTACGATTGTATGACCAGACTACCAGCCAGGCAGGCATCTTCTCTTCTGTCTCAGAGTACTTATCCATCCTCAAGCTTCTAGTCACCAGCATGCAAGTGCAAGGACAGAGTGGGGTGTACATGTGCAGAATGTATCTAGCCAATTGTTAGAATCCTTTCCAACTCTTAACCAAAGGCTAGATACTTGTATCTTGATTATGGCCTCTGTCTTAATAGTGAACTGCAAAAGTATGAGCACACCGAGGCAAAGCACAAAATCCCATCCCCCCAAAGTTCAAACATTAAAAAAAGAAATAGGAACCCAGAGTCCAGAATTCCTAGACCAGAAATTTCATTGGTCTTATCAAAATCCACCACAAACACTACATTCTCCTTTCTCCTCTCCTCCTCCTCTTTGCCACAGGCTGTGGAATTTTTCTAGAGAACAGATTAAAGCACATCTTTTAAACTAATAAAGGCCCACTTATCCTAGTACTCCAGACATTGATGACCCACCTCTTTCACTGATAAACTTTTCAAATGTTTGTTTATCCTTTCTGCTAGGAAACTACACCTACTTTGCAGATTGAAATTGCCTAATTGGATCTTATGTCTGTTAAAAAGCTCAAAAGATTTCTCATTACAGAGATCCTTCACGTGAGTGCCTATACACAGAGAACACGTAAATTCTTAGCGTTTTCTTGCCTTTGACAAGCCAAATAAAAAGACCTGAGAAGTCCAATGTATTTAAGTAACACACCACCACAACCTCTCTGGCCCTGCAACACCATGTACCAGACACAGCTTGGTAGCAGATCACTTCAGTCTGCCAGCTGACTAAATCTGCTTAGTAAACCCATACACAGAGAGAAGTGGCACTGCACAGCAGCAAGCTGTGTGCCATGTAAGTGAGATTCCTCTGAGGACAGGGTCATGATATAGCACATTCCTTGGTTTCATAGTACACTACATGTCTTGTCATTTGATCCAGTACACCAAAGTAGTATTCTGACATACAGTTTGTAATACAAGAGATACTGTCTTTCTGAATTTTTAAAGATAGTTATGAGGCAAATACAGAATAGTATCTAAAAAGATATATTTAAGAGTTTGCTTAGGGTAAGCAGGAACAGCTTAAAAAAATTAGAAATTAATCATTTTTTTTTTCTTCCTCATTATCTGGAAGAAAGAGGGCAAAGAAAAAAAAGTAGAACCATTTTGAGCTGAAAGGCACATGTCACCAAGAGTGAGAATGCATCTCATCCTTACTTCCAAGTTCTAAGAGTTACCATGAAAAAGATCTCAGATAAGAAAAAAACAGAAGTGAAACTTCAATTAATACACAATGATTTAAGAAAATTAAGAGTGCCCAGTCATATTCTGTAATTCATTAATATTAATACATACATTAAATCTGATCTTGTCTTTCACACTCATACCAGATTATGAAACAATAAATCATTACACTTGTAAGAAAATGTATGTATTCATCTATAAAAAATAATGGAAATAACGGAAATAGAAATAACAGAAAATCTATGTAATGTCTTTAACTCTGCTGAACCTCTGAAATATTTAATCTCTGTACCCACACCTCTCTAGTGGATGAACCGCATGGCAGGGACTGGGGGAGAAAAGTCCCTCCCACTGTAAGAGAACACCAGATACGTGATGACCTGAGGGACTGGAACATACAGAAGTCTATGGGACCTGATGAGATGCATCCCAGAGTCCTGAGGGAACTGGCTGATAGAGTTGCCAAGCCACTGTCCATGATATTTGAAAAGTCATGGCAGTCAGGTTAAAGTTCCCGGTGACTGGAAAAAGGGAAACAGTGCACCTATTTTTAAAAAGCATAGAAAGGACCACCCTGGGAACTGTCAACCTGTCAGCCTCACCTCTGTGCCTGGAAAGAGCATGGAACCGATCCTCCTTGAAGCTATGCTAAGGTACATGGAGAACAGGGAGGTGATTCGAGACAGCCAGCACAGCTACATTAAGAGCAAGTCCTGCACAACCAAATTAGTAGCCTTCTGTGATGGAGTAACTACAGCAGTGGACAAGGGAAGAGCTACAGGTGTTGTCTATCTGGATTTCTCCAAGGCCTTTGACATGGTCCCCCACAACATCCTTCTTTCTAAATTGGAGAGATATGGATTTGATGGGGTGGACTGTTTGGAGGAGGAGGAGTTGGTTGGATGGTCACATCCAGAGAGTAGCGATCAGTGGCTCAACAAGCAGATGGAGATGGGTGACAAGTGGTGTCTCGCAGGGGTGTGTATTGGGACCAGTACTGCTTACTATCTTCATCAGTGACATGGACAGTGGGACCGAGTGCACCCTCAGCAAGTTTGCAGAGGACACCAAGCCGAGTGGTGCAGTTGACATGCCTGAGGGACATGAGGCCATCC
>VZSZ01000337.1:0-61991 GCA_013398815.1 Ibidorhyncha struthersii
GGAGGATGCTGCCGTGAGCAGCCTGCGGGCGACCCGGTAGACTGGCGTCGGGGCCGGCGTTTTAACCGCCCGCGTCCTGATCGCGCCGGGTGGTAAATAACCGTAAGCCAAAACCTTGCCTTAAAATGGCTCCTTAACCAGCCGCTCCCGCTGCCGTCAAGTTTTCAGCGCACGTTTGCTGCGGAACAGGCGCTGAGTTTGTGCCCCGGCGTTGGGGTAGAAGCTACTAAAACTTTCCCTTTCAGGTGACTGGAATGTTAAAACCTGCTTAATTTATTCCTTAATGGAAGACAGTGCTGCTATTGTTTGTGGTAACTTCATGTGAAATGACAAAAAGGGTAATGTTTTAAAGATTAAGATGCTGGATTGTTGTGTATGGAACGTACAGAAATACATAAAGTATATGTGACCAAAATTGTTTCTTGCTTTAATAAGTTAGTCAAACTTTAAAGGAAGGTGTATCCCATGGCACATTGCCAGGGCCTCAAAATGATCAAGTCAAGATACATAAAAGGAAGGGGGGGTGAGGGAGAAGTATTCTTTCTTGAGGTACCAAAAAAAAAAAAGCCATTATCTGTGTTCAGCAGAGCTTGATTTTTTTATTTTTTTAGTTTTCCAAAGCGCTGATAAGGTGCGGGTTATGAAGCATCTCAGCCAGGTTGCGCTATCCCAAATACTGATGCTGATGTAATATTTTTAAATAGTTTCCTTTTGTCTCTGAAAGCATAGCCCCTCAGGCTGAGAAGCAGTACCTTGCTCAGAACGTCTGCCATATCCAATTTTGGGAAAGGAAGTTAACATTGTTGAAGGGTATGCACAATGAAATTTAGGTATTTGGTGGATTACGACTGTAACATCCAGTGTGGGATTTGATTTGCCTGTGCCAAGTCTTTCTGCATGTAACTGTAAGATTCTGTTAAGGCACAGAGAGTTGCCGGGTACTGTTTGTCTAGCCTTTTTTTGGTCTGTTCCTGTGAAAAACTTACTATTGGGTATTTTTGTTGTCAACTTTATATTGGTAATTGGATGCAGTTGACGCTGCGGCTTGAATGTAGTCTTATGAGAGAGTGATGGCAAAGGACTAGGATTGTTTATGTGCATAAGATGGGAATGATTTGCTTTCAGTTCACCTTTGGATGCTTTTGTTTGCATTTATTAAAATAATGACAACTTATTCTTAAGTTGACAATTTTTCAGGAGGAGGCAGTGACTTTAAGTCTTCGATCCACATATCCATGTGTTAGAGCATCGAGTGTTTGTGTGCCGTGTGTTCTGGATTTCAGTTGTTACCTCTGCAGTTCCAAGCTGCTTAAACAATGGTTGCTCTGCATATGAAGTTAAAAAGCTTTTGTCCTTGATCAATGTCTGAATAATGCCTCACTATTTTTCCTCTTTAGAAATATCAGCATGGATAAAAATGAGCTGGTGCAGAAGGCCAAACTGGCTGAGCAGGCTGAAAGATATGATGACATGGCAAGTTGCATGAAGTCTGTGACTGAGCAAGGAGCCGAGTTGTCCAACGAAGAGAGGAATCTTCTCTCTGTTGCCTATAAAAATGTTGTAGGAGCCCGTAGGTCGTCTTGGAGAGTCGTCTCAAGTATTGAACAAAAGACGGAAGGCGCTGAGAAAAAACAGCAGATGGCTCGAGAATACAGAGAGAAAATTGAGACTGAGCTAAGAGACATCTGCAATGATGTGCTGGTGAGAAATAACGAAACTGTTGATCCATTTTTACTTAGAGTTGCAGGGTAAATGGTGCTGGGTCCTCTGGGACTACTTCTAGACTGTCAGTAAAGCTGTGGTCTCCTATACTGTTTCTGAAGGACAAGGCTTAAAAACGTCTGGCTTTTCTTTCCTTCTCGTGTATAGATTATTTATATACAAATCATCATAGTTATAAATGCTAGTGAATTTGGAGACATGTCGAAACATTATTGTATATAAATAGGTATGAAAAGCCAACATATTTCTTTGAGACTGAACTAGATAAGGTTTAGTTTGAGGTTTTCTCCTCCGGCCTCCCCCCTCAGGGCAGTGTTTGTATCCTAGATTGCTTTGATTTCTGCAACTTTAATATGCTGCTCTAGTTGTAAGAGGTAGTTCTTACTCTACGGAAATTGTGCCCCTCCCTGGGTAAGATGATGTAATGTTAGTTATGACTCAGCCATGCAGAAAATTGTCTGCAGGAAGAGGCAGTAGAAAAGCTGTGATACCCTGTTAAACTTAAAAATTTTGGTAGCAAACTCAAAGTGTGCTCAAGTTAGATGTTTTCTGTGGCTTGTAATTATGGTGAAACGTGCATGTACCTGGCAAACAACCCTTATATTTTCATTAGGAGACTGGTTTATGAAATCCAGACCTCTTCCAAATGCTTATTCTAGATTGACAGGGTTGGTTTTTTTTCAACTGCACATGCCTGTGGTGCTTCAGCGAGCACACGATTAACAGATACCCAGTCCTGCAGCCACTTGTGAGGTAGATGTTACTGTCAGCGATAGAATTGTCCACTGGACTGTGGAGCCTGCTGGTGTGTCATCCCATATGTGACGAGGGATCACGTACCTGCAGGTGACAGTATGACACATGATATGAGGGATGTGTTAAATAGCTAAGTATGTGCTTGAAGATCTGATGTCAAACACAAATTAAGATCAATGAGTAGCATAAATTTTGCTTGCTGCGTAAGATAACTAAATGACATCGGCAGCGATTGCTTCTAGAAGACTGGTTCTCCAAGGGTGTGTAAAAGTCGGCATGGATAACTCTGAGTCTTGGCTTCCAGTTTAGGCTGGCTTCCATGGTTATTGTAACACACCCAGTTTTGTTATCTTGTGTAAGGGTAACTCTTAAACTTCCACTATGAAAATGGAAATGCGAAATTTACACATAGGAAAGCACTGATTTACTGGTTCTTGTGTTGTTAAATGGTGGCTCATCTATTTAAACCAGGGAAATAAGGATCCAAATCTGGCATTCTAATTTCTTATTTCTTTTTTAAATTAATGAATTTATTTTATTAGTGGGAAAGTCCTCGGGGGCGGGTGCTTTTAGTTCAGAGTGATCTGAAATTCTTTTGTAAACTACGTTTGGGTTTAAGAAATCATTTTAATTAAGTCATTTGGCTTAGAAACCCCCTTTTAGAAGAACTTAGTGTTTGCAATTAATTTTTTTTCTGATAATGGAAACCAGATTGAGATTAAACTAGCTTTTATTGTGCATGCTAAATGCAAAAACTAAAACAAAACCCCAGCTTTCAAATTTGCTGCAGCAGCTAAAGTATCTAGGAGGGTGTAAACCTTGTTAAATCTCCTGAATCTCAAAATGGACTTGAATTTCTCTTTGTGTTTAATGAGAGATATGTACATTACTCAAATTACTATTCTTTGGGATGTTAATACTTTTAGAAAGCTAATGTCTTACTAATCTTTAGTGTTGCCACTCCAATTTTTCTTAGTAGATTAAGGAGAAATTACTGTCCAGAAGAAACAATGCCTTAGGCAGTGATTAGCAGTAATTAAACTACTCTTAGACTTAGGTTTAAAAAGGATAGGATTTAAAAGTGGTTTCAGGTGGCATGCACTACCTCTCAATGCAATTAGCAATGTCAAGAATTAAGTTTATATTTAAAAAAATATTCTTGTTTTCTTTGTTGGAATATTCTGTTCACATACATTCTTACTCACCTTGAAACATGACTTTAAAGCATGGCTTTATTTGACATCCACTTTGCTTTAACAGAGGAAAAATAATTTTGGTAACATTTACTTGTTTTTTTATGAACAGGAATCTGCATGATGCTACATGCAAACATAGAACTAGGGTGGCTTTTTTTTTTTCCCCCAGAAGATCCTCTGTAATTTTTGTACAGCATAATCTAGTATATGACTATTCACAGAAGTGAAAAACAAGGCTTACCAGATCTTGATTGGTGCGAAGTATGCCATTAATAGGACCTGAAGTGTTAACAGACTTTCAAAGCTTTCAGTCACGAGCCTTATCAATTACAGTACAAAAGCAGCTCGGAAACTTTTGTATCTTTTATTAAGACTGTGAATGTGTTTGAGCTGTTGTTGTGTCTTCAATTGCCTGCTAGGCTCTTAAGTAATATTTAATACCCTGGGGTGTTATATCGCAGCTGAGTGTGGAAGTAACTGGTGTCCTAACTTCGGTGTTGAAGGGAGGAAACCAATTAAGAGAATGTGTTTGTGACTAGCAGAATGTAGCCAAAGGTGGCTCCTCTGCAGCTTCTTGCACTCTTCCCTCGTTTGTTGGAATCAAATTACTACAGATTGGAAGAAGTAGCTCCTCTAATCCAGTAGACGCAGAGTATACTAAACTCTGCCTGGGTTCTGTTCCCAGCGCTTCCACTAACTTATGGAGTGAATAAAAGCAATTAACGCTGGACTTTTTTCTTGCTTCGTAACTATTTGAGTCAGTGATAAACCTTTTAGTAGTTATGTGGGTCAGGTCCGACCATTTATTTTTCTCCTTTACACTGACCTTGTAGCAGGAAAAGCCAGCATCTACATCCTTGCCACTTCCTAAATCTTCCCTCACTTGAACCTGCTCTGGAGTACCTCTACGGCTTTATAAACAGCTGAACTCATCCTCTTGTGTGCTGCTGTACAAAGAAGAGATACCTAAAGTCTCTTGGTCCAGCACCAATTCTGTCAGATATACACTGGAGTATTTTCAGGTGTAGTATAACCAACTCTACTTTGGAGTTGATCTGGTAGTGCTGATAAACTGCAAGTAATTGTGACACATTGTGCATAGTACAAGTTCCTTGCACTGTAACAATAAAGGCTGAATTTCCAAATTCTTCAAGAATAATATAGTGTGTGTGTGTGTAAGGAAGTATGTTGCCATACTTGACCATCTTGAATGTACTTGAGTATTATAGAAAATTTCCAGCCTCAGAAGTTTCGTATTGATACAGGAAATTAAGCTTTTTAAGTACTTTTCCTCATGTTAGCTAAGTGTGTGCTTCACATCCTGTTTCACTTTCTATAGTAGAAGGGAGGGTCTGTCTGAAATGCCAGTATAACGGTCTTTTATTTGTCATTTCCATAATAAAAATTGTTATTAATCTAACAGGTGTGGATTTTCCTCAAAATGCTTTTTGCAGTTAATGGGAACCAGAGGTGTAGCTGAAGTGGTTCAAATTAAATCTGTAGTAAGATTACTTCTTCAGCTAATGAGGATTCTAAAGTACAGAGAAGGATGTATGGAGAAACCTTTCAATAGCTAACATCTGATATTACTTGCATGTTAGAAGTTCCTCAGGAGCTCTAAACTACTGGTAGCTTTCAGGCAGTCTCTGACGTGAGCTAAATGTAGATTAATCATTTAAAACACAACTGGCTATATTCACTTTAGTATGAATGCAATTCTAGGCAGCAACACTTTCTTCCCTAGGCTGGGACATATAGCAGTAGTCCCCTGTATGTGCTCCAAAGTGAACCATACGTGACAGTTCCCACATTCTTCCCCCGTGCCCAGTCTTCTGGGTGATGTGTCTTCCTCCCCTGAGTTCCCCCCCCAGTCATACCTTAACTAAATCTCTTTGCTTGCAGTGCCCAAGCACTGTGTTTCACTGGTGGTTTTTCCTTTTTGTTGTTCCCCTTAAGCTCCAGAGAGCTTCCTGAAACCTTGACTGCCCTTCAGCATTCTAGAGTCACTGTTGCACATAGGTACTACTCAGCACTTTTTCACCACTGTCTCCCTGCTAGAAAAGCTGCAGGTTAATGGTACTGTTCAGGACCCTCTCAATAAGATGAATTGTTTGATTCTTCCTAACTTTGTGTTCAGAAAGGTGAAATGGTACTCATTGTGTGCTTACACTATTTAGATTTCTTTGCGCTTGTTATGGATGCTTCACTTTTTAGAAGTGGTAATTGTGAGAAGAGAAGGTGCAGTTAAATCTCAGCTAAGTGACTTTAGATTTGCGATTCTTTCATATATATATATATTGTTGGGGGGGGAGTAGGAGAAGGTTTAGTAACCTGTTATGGGGCTGCAGTTCACTGGAGGAAAGAAAGTGTAATTGCATTCAGAATACATCTAAATGGCTTTTTAAAGAACATACCACAGAATTAACGCGTATTGCTGTCATACTCAAATTACTGCAGACCTATTTTCTAGTTGCCTGCAAACATCTAATAGGTTGCTATGTTAACATCTATAAAACCTGTTTCTGCACTAATTCTTGATAACAGGATTAGGAAATTTAGTCTTCTCTCCTATAGCAAGCCATATGCTTTTTGACATGCACGAGTTGTATTTTTTTATTATTTTTTTTTATGTCAACCATTGTATGCTTAGTGTGTCCTCCTCATGGTTGAAGAGCACAACTAACCTACGGAGTGTTGCTAACAAGCAGTTTGCTTATGAGCTCGAGTGACTGATTATACCATACAACCTTCTATGTTATGAAGATACCCGATACTAACAAAAACCTCAACGTTCTGACTGAAAATTGCTACCTTTAGTTCTGTGACTCCTTCAGGCTTGCTTAATTTTTTATTGTTGATTGCACCTGTTTCTGTCTTTGAGATTTGTGTCCTTTACTTGATATTTTCAGAAAAGAAGGGGAGGCATTTGTAGAAGCTTCTATTAGTAGAATGTTGATGACAAAGAGGGGCGGTTAGTTTGCTGAAACCTAGGAGTTAGGTGCCCAAAATCTTTGTTTTGAAAAAATTAGTCCATATTATTTTGAGCTGGTTTGGTTGAATAATTTTAGTTGGAAGGGAGGTCATTTAGTTCAGTCTGCTCAGAAGAGATCCAGTTAGATCACATTGCTCAAGGCCTTGTCAGTCAAATTGTGAGAATCTTTAAGGATGGAGATTCCACAACCTCTGTGGACAGCCTGTCATAATATTTGGTCGTATTTATGGTTAAAAGGAAAACAACCAAACAAAAAAAACAACAAAAACCCCCACCTTGTATGTAATCAGAACTTCTCATATTCCATCTTGTCTGTTGCCTCTTGTCATGTTGCTGTAGAGCTTCAGAAGAGTCTGGCTTCATCTTCTCTAGGCAGCTGTATACAGGAGTAAGATCTGCTGGTCTTCTCTCCTACAGGCTGAAGAATCCAAGTTCTCTCAGCCTTGCCTTGTACATTGTGTGCTCCAGCTCCATAATCATGCTGGTGGCCTCCACTGGATTCCAGTATATCCATGTGTCTCTTGTACTGTGGAGCCCAAACCTGGACATAGAACTCAAAATGTCATCTCGTGTTGCTAAAACTTGTATGAAAAGATGGTAATTGGTAATGTGCTAGTGGCATATGTGAAAATATCTGAGCACCTGTGGTTCACAGATACCTCTCTGAATGAACTTCTATCTATTGCAGAGCAAAATGTAGCCAGGGTTTAATAACTTCCCAGGGTGGTTATAATTTAAGCTTTTGGTCAACTCTTCAAGTGTAGCTTTTTCAGTTAGGGTTTGGCTGCTATAATTGCTCACATCTGTTGAAGGTAGGAGACTGAGGCAATTTGCATCAACCTCATGATTTCACTTTGTTAATCCTTTAATCAATTCCCTGGTTGTAGCTATACCCCTTCAGGTTGTTTTTTTTGTTAGCTGTTTTTTTTCTTTTGGCTGTTGGATGTTTAGTTCAGGGTGGGTTTTTGGTTTTTTTTTTTTTTTTTTTTTTTTCTGCAGTGAAAGCACTGCCTAAACTAGAGCAATTTCCTTTATTTTTAAGCAAATGTTTTTTATTTTTTTTTAAGCAAATTAAACTTGAAAAAATTGAATCTTGTTGGAGAATTAAAACATCATTCATGGATCAGTTCATGTATGAGATGAATTGTGTTGGTTTTTATTGATTCTACGTTGTTCATGTAATTGTTTGTAAATGCATGAAACCAGCTCATGTTTGAAAGGATTTTGAATTGCAGCTATATAAGGAATTTACTGGTGGTTGGGATGCATGAGCAAAGGTGAGCTGGTACTTACTAATCTTAGCAAGAAGTGCATCCATAATGTTGATACGTGTTTCTGATGCACCTATTTATCATAAAATCAGCTAAGGTGCTCTGCATAAATACAAAAAAAAATATTTAAACATGCAGTTACCTCTGATACGTCTGCTATCTATGCAAACACGTGTATATACACATATAGACATATATTTATATCCTCTTGCATTTATTGGAAGTAGAACAAATCTTTACTATAACCAATAGTCTGCTGTATTAATTTCACTTGGCATTAATGTTTAATGACTGGCTTTGATTTTTTTTTTTTAAAAAGTACATAGTACTTACATTGTTCAAAAGCATCTAAGGAACAACTTGCTTTATTTGACAGCAACCTTCTGTGTTCACGCATGTACTGCCGATGTGCAGTTCTAAGGAAAATGAAGTAAGTTGATCAGTTTAGTCACCTATGACAGATACTCTCCTCCTCCTCCCATGCTGTTGAAGCAAGAACTTCATTGCGTTTACTTACAATTTTGTGAAGCTGCTAAGTGTGTTTGTTTCACTGGTTGGTTACTTAGAAGGCTAAGAGTAGAAACACTGTATTGTTAAGATACCAGCTTTTACTATGCCTGTGAAAGCCATAAGTGGTAGAAATACATAAAATAGAAATAAATAAAATTTAGAACATGACCAGAGTTAGTGCATTATCTCTGCACATCTGTGTAAGCAGATGCCACGTTATCTCTGGTTTTATCTGGAAACTTCTGTCTTGTTACCGTGCACTTGACAGAAGTATGCGTTTCTGAAACAGGTTCTCAAATGCTTTACTTGTTCTTTGCTGTAGGCAGACACAGCGGCTCCTGGCTCTGAACCTGAAGTTGGTCATCCATTCAGGCAGTAGTTGACTGTGGCTTTGAAATAGTTTGAGAAAGCTTGTGCTATTAAAGTTGATGGAAGAGCGTTAAGATATGTGGTTATTTCTTAAACCTGTTTTTTACTGAATGTCAGCTCTTGTGTAGTTGCTTATTTATCTTGAAATCTGACAGCAGATTGGCAATGCCTCTTCTAATGAGACATAATAATAAGTAATGCTGCTGCTGAGATGAACAGTAAACTCAGGGGTTTTTTTGTCAGATTTAATGCAGCTCAGATGAGTTAGAGAGCGGTTGTGTGTGTTGTGGTGGTGGTTGTTTTTTTTCTGGTTGTTGATACCCTTTGTGATTACACAAGTAACAAAATATTTAACAATGGGAATCTGATCTGTACCTGAACAGATTCTCCTAGTGCAGAGTAGGCTTACATCACTAAAATGGCATTTTTGCTAATAAAATGCTCATTTTAACATTGTATGCTATCATGAACTCCTAATAGATACATAGTCTACTTCAGGAGGTTTCAGATCTGCTGAGAGTGCAAGCTGCTAAAGATAAATGGTTCCTACTTCTGTTTCTTATCAACAATAAAAAGTATTACATCATGTTTATGAGGGGTTTTATTAGTATTTCTTCAGAGACCAAACCTGTAGAGTCTTAAGACAGTTGGAATGTGTTCTGGTTAGGAGTACAGCCACAGTAGCTGTCGCTTAGACCTACTTGTCTAGCATAAATTCTCATCCAACTCAATTGGTTTCAATTTTGTATTATGTCAAGTTTCTCAGAAGATATTCTGTTTCTTCAAAGAGTAATGATCAATGCATATGGCACCATTCTATTTTGTTGCAAGTCCCCGATAGTCAAGAAATAAATTGAGGTGATGCAAAATAAAAAAACCCAAACAAAAAAAAAACCCAACCAACCGAGGTAAAAATTTGTATTGGCTTTGATCGTCAGTGGAGACTGGTTTTGTATATTAATGTTTATAGCAATGCCCCAACAAATTAAATACTTTAATCCTTGTGATTTTTCGATTAAGTGTCTTATTGGCTGTTGCCTTTCGTATGAGTTTTCTGAGAGTTGGTTACTAAACCAGAGAGGTATCTTTACCTATGCTTCAGAATTTGATTCCTTCACCGTCATGTGTTTGCTAAGCATACTTTGGTAAAAACCTGCAATGATTGGCATGCAGGACTTATGGAGTCTTTTGAATGATATCAAAGAGTGTATCCTGATATTAAGCACACTTGCTTCCCTTGCCATAAATACTAATAAGAAAGCAAAGTTGGGGTCTGAGTTGGGGAGGGTAGATCTGCAACGAGAGCTACTTGTATGGCTGTAAAAGTGTGAACTGAGGTGCTGCTCCTCGCTGCCTCAGTTCCGATCCTTTTCTTTTTATGCAGACCGGTGGTGTGTCTGTCCTTAAGTGCTGTATCTTCCCTTTAAGCACCCTGTAGGCGTGTTAGTGCGTACACCTACTTCTTACTGACTTAGTTCTATCCCTCAGCGTACGTGTCAGCATGAAGATGATTTTTCAGGGTGTCCTACTTCTTCCATGTTTTCCTCTGCCTGCCCATGGGTGATACTGGTTTTGTTTTCTTTTCCAAAGAAGCACATTTAGAGTGTTCTAGTAGTATTTTTTTGCATAAGCTAAAATTTTCTTGCCATTCTTTCTGTTATCCAGGATTCCTTTTTCTCCATTAGTCCTTTAGTTCTTTTTTTTTTTTCAGTTACCCTCTTATTACTCAGGCCTCATTTCCTCCATTTTTTGCCTTTCTAGATCTTCACCAGATAGACTGTAGCAAAACAGCTAGTCAGGTGTACCTTTTTCCTGCTCTTACCAATCCCAGGTCTCCCAGTGTTGCATGAACTCTGCAGTGGAATTCCTCCCTGCCACTGAAGGTCCTTTGTCCCAAATTCTGAATTCCTCCCCTGCTGAGGCTCATTGTTTTCACCTCATCTCTTCCAGCCAGCCTTTCACCTTTTTCAGACTTTTGCTGCTGTCTGTGTGGGCAGCCAATTTGATGGAAGAGATAATAACTGGTACTGAGAACAGGCAGCAGGCTGATTTCCTTCTTCAGCAGATGTTACCAGAGAGATCTCCAGTGCCACAGCAGCCGCTAGTATTTGACAGATTTTCTTGTATTCCTCTTCCAGTAAGCAAATGAGTAGATAAAAATCTGTAGCTAACTTTAAACAGGAGGCTTTGCTTTTGGCTGGAGTAGAAGGCTGACAGCAGAACAGTCCTTTTGGTTTTCCCTCAAGAGGGTGGGAGGTCACTCATGAGGCAGCAGTTGCAGAGCCTTGATCCCCAGCTCTGGGTGGAACTGTGATCAGAAGCAGCGTAATGAGCCTGTCTCAAAACAGTCTGGGTTTGGGAAGGGATTGTCTAAAAATACTCTCCTTAAAAATGCAAATATTTGTCATTTTCCTCCAATAATTCAGATAGACATACGTAAATAAAATTTCTGCTGACCACAGATGGCTTGGTTAAACCCATTGTAGTGTGTGTGCCAATCTGTGCTGCGCAGCTAATTGCATGTGTTGGTTTATAGCCCAAGTAACTTTCCTAACTGTGGTGCTGAGGCAGAAAACACATGCCTGGAAAATCACACGCTGGCTTTTTATGGGAATGATAGGTGTCTTGAACTTGTCCAACACAGGTGGCCTACTTTAATAACTTTGTCATCAAAATAGAAGTCTGCTGAAGAACAGCTTAACAAAGGTGTGCTGCAGTTAACTGTGCTGGTTGGTTAGAGGGTTCCACTTAGTGAAGGCAAGTACATGTAGCTCTTCCTCCAAAGTGTGTACCTGGAAACACTGGTCTAAATCAATGTTTTTGAATACCTACTTAAGTACACCTGGTAGTTATATGTGTGTAATTCCTTAGAATACTCATGCTTGGCTGTTGGTAAGGGTACCTTTGTGCATCTGGAAAGCTGAATTCTTTTTCTGAATCCCTTTTCTTAATATCCATCACATCTTTCTTATTTTCCTTTCCCTCTTCCCATGCTCACCTTCTTCCTTTGTACAAAATAAAGTAAATAGCTACCTGGATGGTATGAAAGTGCAGCAGTGGCTTTTGATTGCTGTTTGCAAATGGTACTGAAATTCTTCACATAATGTGAAGTTATCTGGTAGTCTTCTAAAATCAATGCAGACTCGAGTACCAGTGTTTTTATAAGCTAAACTTTTTTTTAATAAAACTGGGAAGTAGGTTTAAGACAAAAGTAGCACTTCTGCTGTGCAGGTAGTCAAGTATCTCCAGCTTCTTCTCCATAGTGTATTGTGGGTGTTAAGGTTATGTTGATGTAAGGGGAGTTTGGACAAGTGTGTGGAATGTGGATGAGAAGCCTGTTGAAGGTTACATTCAGAGAAACCACATCTGGCTCACTAAGTCCCTAGGTATTGATGGAGCCTAACAAAGTATGACACTGCTTGGTTTCTTTATGTATTTTTCTAATGGCATCCTCTTTTGGGCCATGTTGCAGGTAGGTTAGTAGACAGAAGTGTCCTGTCAGCCAGTACAATCCCTCCTGTGTTCTTGTAATGTCCTGGAGAAAGATAAGTGGCATGCTGCATATATCATGAAAATATTAGGCCATTGTCAGTTAGCTTGAAATAGGTTTCAGGCTCAGCTTAGAAAAAGATACGATGTTTCTTTCATGTCTTCCATGAATTTAAAAAACAAAGATTTCTTCCATGTCGTCTTCATCCCCATGCCATATACTACAGGTGGATGACAAGTCAATTAAAGTTCAGCTAATACTCCTGTGTAATTTATTTTCAAAACTAGAAATAATACTGTAACTATGTCAGGTGTCTTTTGATGCTGCGTGAAAACAAATGGCAGTTGTCTCTGAGCAAAACTGATACTGTTTAAATTACCTAATGTATATCAGTGTATTCTTTTGGATTTTTGCCATTCTGCAGCTTAGTTCTTTTGTGTGAGAGCAAAACATTTTTTTTCTTCAATAGTTCTAGAGTTTTTCTCAACAGTGTATCTTAATAATTAATTTTTGGTATTTAAAAACAAAGCTTCTTGCTCTCAGTACTTTAACTATATATTACCTTCTCATTACGACTACATTTTTCTAGAATCTGTTTTCCCCTGTTTGTCAGGAAGGAATTAATCTTAAATAGAAAATTGAGCTGTTGATGCAATCCTCAAGTGCATTAATAATTATCTAAAGTTCCCAGGCAATAACATGTACTGATACCACGACTTTAATAAAGAGAACTATGTGCAGAACTATACGCAGCAAGGCAAAACTGAGGCATTGATTTTAATGCTCTTATGATGAACTTGGGAATAGTCTTCTGACCCATGCAAGTAATTTGCCAAAGATGTAAGCAAATTCTTTAAAAAGAAGGGTAGTTTTAGGCTTCAAGTGTCAGGAAAAGACTGTTCAAGTCTTTATGGGTTGGCTTCCTGTCTTCAACTGAAGTTCTCACCACAATTTGACAAACTGAAGCATGTCTACTTGCAGTAACTAGCAGGCAGACTTTTTGTAGAGGCTTGGGTGTTGGGTGGCTTCGGATTTCTTTTTTGTAACACAGAATTACTACTTGTTATGCTTCCTTCATATTCCTAACTGATCCCAATAGCTCTTACCTTTCAGACTTTATCTTGCAGAACCACAGAAACAAGTCCATCAGGCCTTTCATCAAAATAGGTTCAAAACATACTGTGCTTACTGTTGCCATCTGTTGACTGTGTCCTGCTCTGGCAAAAGACCGTGTGTAAGAATGAAGAAAGTTAATCTCTTACCAGTTCCATGTTTAAAATAAGCCAGGATTGAAGTTTGCCAGTAGAATAATAAATAATGCTGTGTGCATGCAGCCTCTGTTCTGTCTTTGGAGACAAAGACTTTTCTCTAGTGCATACTTGCTGGGGGTGGGGGAACGGACCAAATTGGTGAGATTTCTTATCTGTGGTATGCGTGAGCATAGCTGACATCTGAGCTTGAATGTGCTGTCTCTCCCAGTCCTGGGTACCAGGAAGCTGTTAACTTAGTTGAAATCACAGTTTTAGATATGAAGTGTTGAAGCCCGTTCTCTTAACGGCCAGCGTATTAGTAAGAATTGATATTCAAATTTAGTACATGCATGTTTTATTAAAAAAAAAAATCCATTAAGTCTTTCTGGAAAGACTGCGTATGACTTTGCTATGAAAAGTAATAGAAGCACTTGTACAAGCTGTCACAGGTTTTGGCTGAAAAGTGCTCTGAGATGCTGCAGTATCTGCCTAATTGACTACAATGCTGTGGTTTGTTTCACAGCAGTTAGATTCTTGCTGTCAAATTAAAAGCTCTGACAATTAAGGCTGAGTAGTTGTGGGGTTTAGGGAGCAGGGAGTGGTGTTTTGGTTTTGTTTAGAAAGCTGTTTCTATCAGATTCTGATTGAGGCACTGTAATTAACTGCCCATGGAGTTGTAGTTAGTGCATATTAGTGTATATCAAAAACGGATGGGAATTTGGCACGATAGCAGGAATGTCATGAAAGAGCATGAGGGCTTAGCTACATACCATGTAGCTATAATATACCCGTGCTGTATGGACTTCAGTTGTCAGGGTGTTGTATGCATCACATTGATGCAAATCACCTAAGAAACTTAGTAATTACAGATCAGCTTATTGGTAGAGTCTTGGACTAGCTGTTAGCAGTTCAGTGGCCCATATGGTGATCACCTCTATACTGATAAACATTGTCATGTCAACTGGTAACAGAGAGAGAAGGTAGGCGTATGTTGTTGGTACTATCAAATCAGTTCTTGTTTCTGTTTCTTCTGCTTTGGACAATCGGAACCCATCAATACGACTTAAATATCAAGATAGTCTTCCTTGTGGAAAAAATCGTATCTTCCAGAGACCCCTTGCTGTTAAAGCTATTTAGAAAAAAAAAAAGATGCTATTCCCCATAAGCAGATGTGTTAGCAGATAACAAAGTGTTAGATTGGTTATGCCTCTTTTATGCCTAACATTTTATGTTATCTTCTGTAAGTGAACTCTAAAAGGTCAGTAGTTTTATTGGTCTCATCTCTGTTGCTTTCTGTAGTCACACCACCTCCATGCAGCCCACAGCTTTCACAGTGAATCTCTAGGATAAATCAGCATACTCAGAATCTTCAGGCTGACTTCAACAGTGTTTTATGTTTACTTATGCCAGTAAAAGAAAATAAGTCCTGAAATAAAGAGACTGGTACAAACAGGAGAAACGGAATATATAATACTAGATAAATAATAGGGGAGAGATCTCCTTTGAGTAATTTCATGTGCTGGCTTTTAAATGTTAATCTACTTTCAGGTTTTGTTGTTTATGAAGTATTTGGCATAAATAAAATTCTCCCGAAGATATGTGGCCTACCTGTCCTACATGTTATTTGTATAGAATACAGTCTTTCATCCAGATACGAGCAAACTGCCAGTGCAGTCTCAGAGTCAGAGCCTCTTTGCATAGGCTATATTCTATGAATAGCCATTCAAAGGGATTTTCTTAGTTCATCAGTCTTCTAAATTCAACATGGGTTTAAAACTTCTTTTTAATACAGGGTTCACGCAGTGTCTGAGCTGCTGTTGCCCTGCTAGTATCTCTCTGATTAGGAAGACTTTCTCAGTCGGTAGTAGTCTTTCCTCTTTCTGTCTGCTGGTCCAGTTTACCCATTCAATTAGGAGCTTACAAACAACTTCACCTCATTTGTTGCGTAAGTTAAGTTTAAGCCTGGAAGTTTGGTTGCTGCTATGGGAGTGAGCAGAGCTGTGCTTTTAAATTTAACAACCTTCTGTATGGATGATGAATAATTCCTGTTTCTAGACTCACTGACAATATTTTGGTCTGACCCAATAGAGGGTACAGAAGGAGGGCGACTGACTCCCTGTGGTGCCAGAAGGGTAGGTGCAGACTGACACACCTGACTTAATTACAGCCCTACAGAGAAAAACTAATAAGGAGCCTTATTCTCAGTAGCTGGGAACCTTCATTTGTCATTGAAGTCAGAGTTTCTTGGCACTGATGAAAAATGTCATAGCTGTGAATCTTGAAGTTCCCTAATGGTGAGAACAGAACGCATAAGTAGTTAGAGAGCTGAAGCACGTGACTGATGTACCTTACAGCCTTCTGCTTCATTCTGGCTGCACTGAGGCAGGAGTGGCTCTGAACCCTTCTCCTCGCATAGAGGTATGCCCTCCAGAAGGGTGCCCTTGGCATGAGGCGGCTCGTCAGCCCATTTGACTGGCACCATAAAAATACTGCTGCTGCTGACTCGCTTATGTTGTGTTTCCTTTGTTGCCAAAGGGTTGTCTTTTCTGTTATTCAGATGGGAAGCAAGGACACACAGTATTTTTTGATGTCTCCCTGCGTGGTTATAAAATGAAGCTATGTACCAACCCCCACAATACTGGAAATAACTAATAGTAAAGGTGATTGAATAACTGCCTTCCATTACGTTGGAACTAATAAAGTCCATTAACAGGTTCTTATCTTTTTGGAGCATAGGCATAGCTGAACCTTGTCTGATTTTGGTTTCTGTCAGCTGAACTTCTTCATCACCCTGTCTGCTGAGACAGAAATGAGAGTGAGCTGCCATAATAGGTCACTTCATTTTGAAGATTTCACGCAAAGTTGAGGCTACCAGGCTAAATATTAATGATTTGTATAAATGAATTAGCAGTATTTTAATTAAAACAAAACAAGCAGGAAAAAAAAAAACACTACCAACCAACCAAACTTGTTCACTCTTCTTGCTCTTTCTGTGAATTACAAAGAGTTTTCTGTAGCTTTATGTCAGCTGGCCTGTCAAGCAGAGCAGGTACCACAGGTACCTGTGTCCCAGTACAGTGGTTACAGCCTACCGTATTCAGGGTATGCCCATCCCAGGAGTACGTCCTGTAAGATACTCAATTATCCTGCAGGGTGCTATCTAGATGAAAGTACTGTAAAGCAGACATCATTCTTTGAGTTGGAACTGAATTAGATTGTCCATTTCTGTGGTGTCATTGGAAATAGGAGCTAAAAACAATGAGGCAAAACTGAAGTGTCAGTCATCTAATCTGCAGGAGAAAAGAAAAAAAAAAAAAAACAAACAAAAAATTCTTACTAAAACATCTTTTTAAAAAAATATTTGCTATGTAGCCTTAGCAAAGTATGTATAACAGCTTCTGGTTTAATTCTGAGTATTCAAGAGCACTTCCGCACTTTTTCTGACTTTTAAATAACTGGCTTTTCTTTCAACGTCTGACTTTAAGCACTCAGTATCAAGAAGTTTGACAAGCTTGTACCTTAATTTGACTAAATGTGTTGGAGCTAGTGATAATTTTTTTTTTCCTTTTTTCTTTTCACCATAATAGAACTCTTGGTAAGTTACATTACTGCCTCAGCGGGGAACTTGCTATGTTAATATAATAAGCAGTTAGAATAATCTAGAAAAACCTGGTCTTCACTGGCAGCCCACAGGGAGGATTTGGTGGAGTGATTCCAGAAAGCTACCTTTCGTTTGGAAGATAGAGGAAACGCCTGTTAGGGCAGCACATGAAGTCAAATAGATGACCCTTTTCAGTGCTACGCAGCTGACTTGTCAGATTGTCAGCTGTCTGGAAATGCAGAAATCCAGGTTCATCTTGCAGTTTCTTGCTGTTGATGCCAGTACGGCATTCCAGTTAATGGGAACTAGGTTAACGAGGCTTATTTATTGCCTATGTATGTAAGATATTTGGGTCTCTGATTTGGCAGCTGATACTTCAAATCCTTTTATTACCGTCTGTGGATGCAGACTCTCTTTCATTGTATACCCTCTGCCTAGACACTTTGGATTATCTTATTTTTGTCAGGGTAATGTATAACGGCTTAGAAAAACCCTTAATTTGGTCATACAAGACTCATCAGCTAAATCAACACAGTCTTCTCCCGAAAGAGTCACAGCATGCAGCATTCCTTTTTGTACCATTGTGATCCAGAACATGTTCTCCTTAGCTGAATATACTATGTAGGATGTGAAGAAAATAGGCAAAAAGTAAAGCTCTCTTGAGTTTGAAATAGATATCATAGTATAATTGAATTGTTGATTCAGTGCTCTGTAAAAGTATGTATGTTCAAAACACTGTGTTCTTTGTTTCTCTTCTAGTCTCTGTTGGAAAAGTTCTTGATCCCTAATGCTTCCCAAGCAGAAAGTAAAGTTTTCTATTTGAAAATGAAAGGAGACTACTACCGTTACTTGGCTGAGGTTGCTGCTGGAGATGACAAGAAAGGTATTGTATGTCAGCTTGTGGCTGAAAATTGTCAAATTAGATTGCTTTTGGTGGAGCGGTGACATGACTAACTTTAGAATAATTCTGATTTGGATGTACATTTCTTTGGTAATAGGCTTCCTGTTTTCTGAAGAAAAATCATTGGTCGTTGGCTTTCAAATGAGTTACAAAAATTTCCATGTACCCCTGCCATTGTAAGCAGTGAATAGATAGTCCCTAAATCTTGACATCCACTCCAGCTTACTCATTGCATGCATGCGTGTACCTGACTGAAGTACAGGTTTGTGCATCTTCTGCCTGGCTGAGTATTGGTTTTTTACCTGTTTGTAGGGGCACAAAGTCTTGTAGCTTTTTGGAGTCTTACTTGTGCTGTCTCTCCTGCATTTCTACAGAATACAAAAAGTCTGCATAGGTTCAGTGAGCAAAGAGACTAGAAACCACCTGGAGAGGAAAGGGATTAATAAAACTAATCTTAATGTTAGGAAAACTTCTTCCATAACCATGGTAGTTTAATGTCCAAGTGTTTTTTTAATTCCTCAAACTACTTGTATCTTCATGTAAGCAGCTTGTCATAATTGCAGGTAAGTTTCCTTCACCTAAATTTAGTTAGAAAAGTTAATATAAGGCATTTAATATATTAGGTGGCTTAACTGCTGTAGTTGAAGAGACAACCTAACAACACACTGACTCCATGTAGAGTCACCTTCAATTCAAAATGACACATGATGTTTAGATAGAGCTCATTGCAAACAGTGCTAAGCTATTTCCTGGGGCCAGTTTAGGACTGGGGTCAGCGTGCCCTGAAGAGCAGTGCATTTTAGCAGAGCCCAATCTGGTAACTTCTGCTGGCCCCAAGCTCTTTTCTTGCAGATTCAGTTTAATCGTCACTCAGTCTGCAAGAAGTATGGGATGCTTGGGAGTGTGCACACAGTCTGAATGCGTGGACTTGGGACCTCAGGGATTATTGGAGAACCGTTCAGCTGTGTAGCTGATGGTTGGTAGCATTCTGCCCTTTTGTAGGACTTCTTAGGTTCCTTGCGGTGCTGTTGAAGGTGTGGTGCCCCTGTGGCCTTGTGCTGCTCTCAAGCTAATAAGTTCTCCCAGTATGATACGGAAAGATGTCTGTGTGACTTCACAGAAACTGGGTTGAGTTTGGTATAGAGGTGAAACAGACTTGGAATAATTTCAAGGGGATAGATGTGTCTGCTTTAGCTTCGTGGCGTATGTGTTATATCTGTATTATATAGGGTAGCCTAGTTTCCCCAGCATGCTGGATAATAGGGAGTTGCATAAAGATACTAAGACTTAGTATAACAGGGCTTGATTTGACTTCTGGTGCTGTACTGCATGCAAACTGACCCAGTCTTGGTGGTGGCAAAATTGCATGTGTAACTAGTACTTTAGATCTGGTGCTGTACAAAGAGTAATTATATTTTCCTTTTAGTAATCTCTATTCACATGCACAGAAGGCACAATATTTTGAGTCCCTGAGTTTCTTTTTTTTGTTGAGGATTAAGTTGCAGACTCTAAAATTAGACTGTGAAAATCTTCATTTAAAGTGGTTTTGAAGTTCATTTTTATTTAACCCAGTCTCCTGGCTGAGAGGTTTTTAGTGGGTTTCCAGATGAAGAAAATGTATTGAAAGCCTATCTAGCTCATAGTTGCTATAGCTCCTAAATTTAAGATTTCACCCCCCCAGGTGTTTTATCTTACAGGTTTTCCTGGTATGCTGTCTGTGACCTTGAAGAAGAGCAGTTGGTACTTATTGTTCAGGAAATAATGATTGTTTAGTTGGACAGTATTCTTTCAGCCTTTTGCAGTAAACACAGCAACAGTATAAAGCTCCCAGTGCTAGGAATTGGATTTTTATCTTCATAAACCAGATCATTTATCAACTGGGGTTTTCTTACAGCAATCCCAGCAGACAGGAATGTCAAGCAGGTACCTCACACTACTATTTTAGCCTTTAACTTTGGAACTATACAACCCTTTCTAAAGAATTCAAGGTTACAAATCTTGAAACTTTTTTAATACTGGGTAACTGATTTTAAAAATTAACGGAATACATTAAATTTTGCACTAAGTTCACCAAATCACTGCTCAAACAGTAACTATTTTCTCAGATAAGGAGAAAAAATAGGCCTTTTTTTCTTTTTGAAGTTATTTATGTTAAAGTACAATAGTTAAAAAGTGTTCAGCTGTACTCCTTGAAGTTACTTGCTTTTCATGCTGCTTGTTTTGCCTGTCATAAACAGTGCCATTTTCTAAGGCTTTTCCATTACAGGAAGTGAAACACTTCTCACTATTTCTAAATTTAACTTAGAGTAAACCTGTTTCTTATCAACCATGATATACCAACTTCTGGTCACTTTCAAGGTATTATGGCAGTTGTCTGAATTTTCTGAAGCACTTTGTTACCAGTGATGAGTGTAGAGAGGACGGTGTGTTGAGTACTTGTGCAGTGAGTGGCCTCCCTCTTCCAGGTTTAAGAGGACAATACGATGCTTTAGTTTTTGTGAATACATAAAGGTGAACAAATACAGATTGCATAGACATCCTAAATATTGGTATTCAGTTATACTCAGACTTTGAGTACTTCTTGCTTAAATACCTGGTGCGTTTTTGAGTCCTTAGCCTAAAATTCCTTTCTTTATGTTTTAATACTTGTTACTGGTGCTGTTGCAGAGATCATGCTGGATACATTCCTGGTTTGATCCAGAAGTGTTAGGATTGGAATGCTTTTGCATCTGAATTGAATGACTTCCTGCCCACCTTTTTCTCAGATACTATTAACAGTCTTGGAGAGTGTAGGAACAATGGTCCCTTTGTGCTCAGTGTCTGGCACGTTTCTCTCCTCCTGCAGTCAAGGGCATTGTCCAGCTTGTGGGCTGTGTTGGGCCATGATCTTTGACTTGTGCAGCCATAGTCTGCTGATGAATTCAAGTGTGCTCAGTGAGAATGGAAACTGTTGAGCTCTTCAGTCTTAGTATACATAATATAGTTGTTTTTTTTCTGCCAAGCGTTTATAACGTGTACCAATTGAACCAATGAAGAGAATGGCAAAAGATTAATCTCTTTTTTCAGAGACTAATTGTTAATTTTTCTCCCTTACTTCAAAGTTTGTCGGCACTAAAATGTTTGGGTTAGGTAAATCTTTCCATATCTGCATTGGAAATGGAATTGTGTTGGAAGCTTTTAGAAATATATTTAATTCAGGTTGAGGTATGCCACACTATCTTTGCCAAGCAATTTGAATGGGAATTCATAGATGACTGTTACTGAAAGGGTTCAGCATAGATAGGCAAAGGTCACCATTGTTTTCTGTGACTAAACATGCATCTGTAATGCTTCACAGCATTTAAAGATGTTGAAATTGTGGCACTATATCAAACCTGTGTGTAGTTAAAACTTCAATTTTATACCTTTTCATGTAGTTGGTGGGTTTTATATTCCTTAAGTGCTACAAAACCGCGGCAAACATTTGTAAATACAGGTAGTTACAGAGTGGCAGGGAGAGACTCAAACCTGTGATTTGGTCAATGACAACTTCCTTTTTTGAATAATTTAAAAATGTAATTTAGTAGAACGTTCATAAAATAGCGACTTGTTAGGTAAAGCGCTCTTTCACAGGCATTCATTCTTAACATACTTTGTTCATGCAAGCATGAACACAGTCCTGATTGTATGTCTGAATACAGTACGTGCATTAATTACTTGTTGTGGTTTTTGTGTGTGTTTGTTTTTTCCCCAAAGGGATAGTGGAGCAATCACAACAAGCATATCAAGAAGCTTTTGAAATAAGTAAAAAGGAGATGCAGCCAACACATCCTATCAGATTAGGTCTGGCTCTAAACTTCTCCGTGTTTTATTATGAGATTCTTAATTCCCCGGAGAAGGCCTGTTCCCTTGCAAAAACGGTAAGTCTAAGGGGAGGGGAAATCCATTTATATTATTATCATAACCTTTTCTCACATGGCCAATGGAGTTTTTTGTTTTTATAACACTAGGCTTTTGATGAAGCAATTGCTGAACTTGATACATTAAGTGAAGAGTCATACAAAGACAGCACGCTAATAATGCAGTTACTGAGAGACAACTTGACAGTGAGTATCATTAACGTTTGCATATTGTTGATAAGGGGATTGGTCATTGTGGCACTCAGGACTTGTCCTGTTCATTCTTAGCTGTGGAACTGTCTGTCATTTACTTACAGATGAGTTTTACAGTACATTATGTTTCTGAGCTACATCTTTTTCTCCTGCCTAGTCTTTTTTTTGTCTGCATGCTAATTAACATAGTTTTTTGACGTGTCAAATTGACCAAATTTTTTCTTTTTTTTTTTCTTATTCGGGGAATTTAGCTTGTTTAAATGACGTAGTTTGGACTGTGACTAGCAAAGCTACTATGTTTTATTAAACAGCATTTGAGAATACAGCCTTATGTGCCTCTTCAAAACTTACATCAAATTTCATACAGCCTATGCTATGGGACTGCAGGTGCAAAGAATAGATCTTACATGAAGACTACAAACTAAGCTTGCAAGTGTGTTTAAGGGGCCTGTTTTGGTTTTAATTTTGGTAAAGCTGAAATTGGAATTGGTGCTAACCAGGCTATTTCCATGGCAGTTGTAAAACACTGTCTTAACTTTTTTTTTTCCTTGGACTCATAGCTGCCTGTGGTGTAAGTTACAGATCAAGATTGTGTTGTTGTCAAGAGTAATCAAAATCTTCATCTTGCTTGTGGGGTTTTCTTAACCTACTTTGAACTTTAAAACTGGCAAAGATAAACACCTAAAGCAAACAAAACAGTAAATGTAACAAACATGCAATAGCGTAATTAATGGCATAGTTCATTCCCTGGTCTTTGTGAGGGAGAAGGGAGAGCTGCAAGCCAAAACTGAAAAAAAAAAAAAAAAAAGCACCTCTTATCACCAAATGTAACCCCTTGTTCACATTCTGTGCATCTGATATCAGAGACATTTACAAAATAGCTGGGCTTCTTTTAACATAACTAGAACTGAAGTTGCACAGTTGCATAAACGTTGGAGTTGCCATATTTTCTGCTTTTGTTTCTAACATTTTATTTCCCTGTTCCTTGGAACCTTTTCCACTAGAATGGCAACTTAACACTACTGAAAAAACTACTTGTGATTGTTCCAGCTGTTGCTTACAAAACAAATGGAAGAGATTTCTCAACCTCTGTAACAGAGACAGATACGGGGTTGGCATCACTCTCAATGTCTGTGTGTGCTGTCCCCTTGTGTGAGATTGCTCAAGAGCTGTCCTTTGAATGACTGCTATTGAAATAGAGAATAGAAGCTGACTTTAATTGCTAGCTTCCCTGTAAAAATAATGTAAAGCTTGTTGTAGGAGTTGGAAAACGAATTGTTTCATACAAGAGCAAAAGTTGGACTGAGCTAGCATAGTGTGTGAATTACTGTAGTAGGCCTGGTAAGTGACGTGAGCTTTCCATTGTGAGGGAGAGAGCTGTAGACAGCTGCAGGATTCCATATTCTTGAATGAATGGTATGTCTTGCCTTAAATGCTTAGCGTGACCTGTATGAGTGCTTTGATTCCATGTTTTTTCTCAACTTCTTGAGGTAGAAAATAAGTTTTGATGTATATGTGACTGCCAAAGACTGCAATGAATTTCATAAATGGAAAAAAGGTCTGTTTTGCTAGTTATGCAAGTCTGTTATAAAGGCTTTTGACAGTGGTTCAGCATGTTGATCAGTTATGTGCAGGAGTGGTTTCCTCGCTTGTTGATTCTTCTTACATTGAGTCTTGTATGGCTGAAGAAGAGTCTGTTTGTTCTCAGCAGGGACTGAAGGCAGCAAAGTGTTCAGAGGGTTTAATATATCAAGTCAAAATCTGTTTTACTGGGATTGCTAGATAATTCCTTCTTTGCTCTGTTACGAAATTGTTTTTTCTTTAACTGCTCACCAAGGGTTTTTTTCCCAGCAGATTCGTTAAACTGCCCTCTCAATTGGTAATCCTCCTTTCACGCCAGTCAGGCCCATTCTTTTTTATTTAATGAATAAAAGTATGTATATGTATATATCTGTAGGTGCTCTAGTGGCGAGCATTTAGGGTAGAAGGCTCTGATAAAACTCTTTTTACTAACTGTTCCCTATAAGAATAGCACTGAAGTTGAGAATAACATTCTAATAATGTAGCATAGCATAGAATGTAGTGCAGGGGCTAGAAATTGTCGAGTATGCTGTTGTCTCCAGCAAACTAACTCCTTGCTTAATGCCTTCTGCAAGGAACATTTAGTGCAGATATCGTATATTATGTTCAGAGCAAGAACAAGGCTACTGGTCTTGTGTGAGTTTCTCTATTGTCTTGTACTCCTGGAAAGGATAAAATGTTTCTAATAATGGATTTATTTATTTTAGTATCTTGTGAGACCTTAGCACAGGTAGAGAGAGAATTAGTTGTTCTTAGGTTTACCACCTTATGCTATAGAGCGTGAAGGATTCGGTTAATGCTGCTGTAACTCCATAAAGCGAGAGATTGCAAATCATACTTGGCTTCCAATAGTTTGGAAGCAGCCAGCGTGGCAAAATACTTGGTTCACAAAATAATTTCTTTGCCCTGGGTATCTGTCTCTGTAGCTTAGTTTCTTTAAATGGTACTTAATCTTGATATATGGCTCCTTAGTATGATTCTTATGGAGCTGAAAATAAGCTTATGTGCAACACTGCATGTTTAGCCTGATCTTCCCTCCTTGCCCTACCCTCCAAATTTGGAAGCTCTGTATTCCAAAAGTAACTGAAGGAAGGCACAACTGACTGAATAAAGCCAAGGGATAGAGATTTTGGTGAAATGTTTTTGTTTTTAAAAACAAAAATCTTCAGATACCTGTTTTGAAGAAAAGGTAGCGTTCACTCTAATGCTGAATGTGGAGAGAGACCTTTACTGAAGTTCTTCCTTCAGAAAGATGCATAAAGCTCACTTGAGGCCACAGGAAACCAAGTATTCTTTATTCCTGGTTCTCGTGTATCTGTTCTGTAGGTCGGATTTTTGCCTGCGTGTAATCGTATTTTAGTGAGCCTTATGGATCTGAGACTTTGGTTTTGCCTGTTCGTGAACTTCCTCATTAAATGCAGTGTAGGGTTGGGGCAGTTAGGACTAGATTCCCGTTTTGTCTTGTGTAGAACTAATAGTCAAGAAACATTCATGGTAATGTGTGATTTTTTTCCCCCATGGTGCTTAGTAGGATCTCTTATAAAATTATTATTTAAGAAGTGGACTTTCTTTCTAATAATTCCTTATTAATTATTAGTCATAAATGTTAATGTCTTACATATTTTACTCTGTTTTCTTTCCTGAACAGTTGTGGACATCGGATACCCAAGGAGACGAAGCCGAAGCAGGAGAAGGAGGGGAGAATTAACCAGCCTTCCAACTTCCGTCTGCCTCATTCTGAAATTTACACAGTAGACCATTGTCATCCATGCTGTCCCACAAATAGTTTTTGTTTACGATTTGACAGGTTTATGTTACTTCTATTCGGATTTCTATATTTCCCATGTGGTTTTGTTTAATATTAGGGGAATAGAGCCAGTTAACATTTGGGGAACTTACCTGTTTTCATCTGAGGTGGCCAATATAGGGTTGTGAAATTTTTATACAAGTTTTACATGTTTGGCATAGTACTTTTGGTACATTGTGGCTTCCCACAAGGCCAGTGTTAAAACAGCTTTCTATGTCAAGCAAAGACAACTGCTTGCATATTGGTCTGTCACGATGGAAAAAAAGGGATAATCAGTTGCAGCCACAGGTGTAGTTAGTATGAGTATCCAAGCTGGAGCACGCATGGCTGTGAATAAACTGATGTCCCATAGATATTGCATGTCAAGTCAACATGTGAAATCTGTGGAATATACCGATCAAGTGTACATCTTTGATTGCAGCTGAAGTGTTCCTTAAGACAGTTTGATAACCCAGTCAACTTTCTCTAGAGAAGGACAGAGAAACGGTTCACATTCCATTATTTGTAAAGTTACCTGCTGTTGCTTTCATTATTTTTGCTACACATTTTATTTGTATTTAAATGGTTTAAGCAACCTAAGAACAAATGTACAAGTAAAGATGCAGTAAAAAATGAATTGCTTGATATCCATAATGACACTGTATATCGAGCACAGCAGTAAAACAGAAACCCATGTATTTAACTTTTTTAGTTTTTTTTTTGCTTTTGTGATTTTTTTTTTTTTTGATACTTGCCTAACATGCATGTGCTGTAAAAATAGTTAACAGGGAAATAACTTGAGATGATGGCTAGCTTTGTTTAATGTCTTATGAAATTTTCATGAACAATCCAAGCATAACTGTTCAGAACATGTGTATTAAGTTGATGTAAGTGGAATAAAAGTTTTATGAATGGACTTTTCAACTACCTTTGGTGTAGATTTCATGTGATCTGTCTTCCTACACCTTTTAGAGCAATGGCAGTATTATACACAAATTTAGTACGGAAGTATTTTTGTTATGGAAAATCTTAATACACATTTAGGCATTTAGTTAATTTCAGGGAAGTCAAGATCGAATATTTCATATTTGATTTTACAGTTGCTCTAATTAATTAATTTACAGCTTTTTGACGCCTGCAGCTTTCTCACTGTCCAGCTTTTACTCTGGAGATACTTTAACAAACATACAGTCCCCAGACTTATGGCAAAAGGCATACAGAGTTCTTTCAGAGCAGACCTTTGGGATAGGTCTAGTTAATGGAAACCCATAGCTTGCTGTAAAAGGGAACTGAGCAGGAGCCTCCGTAGAGTTCGGGGCGGGGGGGGGGGGGGGGGGTCAGACACTACAGTTCGCTTGGTGAAAAGGCTCCCCAGAGCAATGACGCTCTTCCTTTCCTCGTCCCCAGTGAGGTCTGCACTGGTGGTGGTCACAGAATAACTATGACATTTGTAGATATTTGGTTTGAAACGGAAATAATTACAGGGAAATAGAGACTAATTTTCAAACAGTATCACATCTCTGTCAAGAACTGAGACTCTTGGAAAATAATTGAACTGTATTAAAATATTCTTGTTGTAAATACAGTCAATGTGAGGGAAGCTTGAGTCGCCTTTTTCTTGACTGAACTGTACCTGTAAGCAGAGTGTAAGTATTTTCTAGTTTTCGATACCTTTTCACCCAAATAAGAGCTATCTTGGTGTCACCAGGTTAATCTGATACCTGGAATAATGAAATGAACCAAGTCAGTGAATGTGAACCCCATTGCCTTACCCTTTTGCACATGCAGTGGACTTAAAAGCAAGTTACAGGTCTGACTTTTTAGAAGTTCAGTATAGGCTCTTTCTTGTATTTAAAAAAAAAAAAAAAGAAAAAAGGTTAAAATACATATGATCCTTGCATTCGGAATGTGATCCTCCATTGCTAGAAGCAGCTGAAACCCTTGTTCCAGAATTAAGGATCGAAATTGGTAGAAAAGGTGGACAGGATAATCTTGTCTCTAACTACTTTTTTAAGGTCTACTAGTCACCATTCCTAGAATTGAAAGTTAATAATCTGTTGTAATAGAAATTAGAATCTGATTAAGAATAGGAAGAATATGGAGGGCAAAGGTTAATGAGGCTTTCTAAGGGAGAACGTGGTATATCCCTCAATTAACCACTGAAAAAAGTAACAATGACTTCTTTAATGCATGAAAGCACTTGTCAAAAGGAAAAAGCAATAATCAAACACATTTACAAAACAAAGGGCTACATTCCAGTCTGGAAGCCATGCAAGTTGGCAGACCATGACTAAAAAATTCCTTTGGGGTATTGGACCCACTTTTAGAAAGGAAAGATCGTAGCTCACTCTATAGCAGATGTGAGTTCTGTCTCTTACAAAGGCTCTAATGAAGATACTGCCTGCTTCCCTTACTGAAGGGATTTGACTTTCAACTTGCACGGTAAACTGCTTTACTCTGAACATTTAAATGTAAACTAGATGAAATAATGTGACCTGAAAATCCCTGGTGTTTTTTTTTAACCTTTATCCAACTCTTCATGAAAGTTTTGGGTTAATAGGGTTCTGTAAAGTGACTCTGTGTACCTGGAGAAGTCAAAAGTGCTACTGAAAATTAAAAATTGCATAATCAAATGAGGACCAGTGGAATACAGCAGAAGAAATATTTTACTTTTGTGCCTTTATAAACACAAAGTATGAAGTTATCTTTACAGAGGAGGTCATCGGATCTTTTTGGTGATTTTTGGTTTTCTTTTTTTTTTAAGAAAGCCTTCTGTCATTTCAGTACCTAAGCTGATCTTTTAAATACCATAGAAGGTTCACACCTAAGTCTTCATTTCCTCCATTCCTCCACTAGAGTGATCTACAGTATCTGGTCACGAAAAAAATTTCCTGTATTGAATGATCAGCTTCCTCATTAGAAGCATGTTGTCATGTATTTTTAGTCTGTGTTCTGACATAAAAGACCCTCCTAAAATGTGGCAGCGTTGCTTCTACACGCAGTGCGTGTCCTGTTCTGCAATGCAGTCTCCTGCTTTGTTGAGCAGAAAAGGCCCATAGTGGCCTGGAATTTTTTGAGCCTTCAGGGCTGTAGGAGTGCCGCATGCGCTTTTTGTACAGAATGCTGTTCCTGCGGGAACTGGGCAGTGCTTACAAACTGACGGACTACACAGCACGGGTTGAAGGGGCAAAACAAGGAGAGAGGTTGGGGGGTGTAAACTGAACCGCCTGTGGCACTGCAGGCAGCCTAGCGTCCACCTCAGCTGTGTGCTCCTGAAGGGGAGGGCATGCAGAAACCTTAAAGATGGGAGTTCGACACGCTGCAGAAGCAGCCTCTGACGGCCCAGTTAGGGCCTCCCTTTTACCTTGCCTTTTGCTTCGGGTCCTTTTGGAAGGGAGGTAGCTAAATTAGCTACATCACCTCTTGCTAAGGCGTCGGTGCAGCTGGCAGGGCGTGACTGGGTGTGCTTCCTTATTTCCAGTAACTGACACCTCTGCGAGATCCTGGCAGGCTGGTATTTCCAGAGCCTGAACGGAGGAGGGAAGGAAGGACAGCCATATGGATAAGAAAATGTATTGGAACTCAAGATTTAGCCTCTCTTCCCAAGTCTTTCTGGGATTTTTTTTATGGTAAGTATAGCTATATTTTCTTCCAAGGTGCCGTTAAAAGTCATTGGAAGATCAGGAATCCCAGCCTTTCCGAAAACGGTCACTCAAAGTACCCTTGCAAAGAGGGGGAAATTGCTTGCTACTGATGCGGCATTCAGGTGCCTCAAAACTCAGGTAAGGAACCTGTTGAAAGTGAGAACTATTCTAAGCAACCGCTGTAGCCTTTGAGCGGTATTCAAAGGCCTTGCGTTAATCTTGTGGATATAACCGAAAATAACTTTTTGCCTCACCAGCCCTTTGAAAAAATCAGTATTACCTGTTAGCTGCAGTCGCAGGAGCTGCTAGTTGTGATGAGTGAGACCCAGGCATTCTTTTCCACTCTTGAAGTTACAAATTGCACAGTAAAGGTTGCTTGATTCGTTTATTCTTCTGTTTTAATGTAACCAAAATCATTTGCCTTAAGGATCTGTCAACTTTTTCGATCCTCTTGTAGCCTAGTCTGAAATAACAACAACAAAAAAATAATTCTAAACCTGCCAAGTGCTAATTGCCATAACAACTACCTGCTTTTTAAAAAATTCAGGAACATTCTTGGCAAGACAGCTCCGATATGATTCCAGAAAATGAAGCTCAATTCTATGGTTTTTACGTTGTGCCTCACTGTCCCCAAGCTCTGCTTTTGACAGATGAGTGACAGGAAAGTGCTCCAAAGACCTCATATCTCGTGTAATTCACTTTCCAGCTGAAAGCAGAAAAGCTGAGGCTGCTCTCCTGGTTTGGGCTCAGTGTGAGAGATCTGCCTCGGGTTGGTGTGGTTTTACTGGAGTCAGCACTTCCCATTATCTTCACTGTTTTGAGTTGTGGATCAAATTCTCTTCTACCCTCTCCTCAGCAAGGCTGACACGGAGCTTCAGGAGCTGCAAAGCCCAGCAGTCTTTAAATGGGTGCTCGAAGCAGAATGAACTCTTTCAGAGGTGTAGGTTTGCTCTGGAGATGAGAGGGGACCTTTAGGGGCATTAATCATCCCATTAGCACTGGCTGGTGTGGGAGGACTCTTCCATCATGGGCTGAGGCTGTAGCTACGCATCCCGTATCTCCACCAGTGAGATGAGGGATGTGTCCGCTGGTTTTCCAGTGGGCTGTAATGGTTACTAGCAGGGAAACACCTACGGGGTAGAGCCGAGTCAATCCTGCTATGTACCAAATTGCTTTTTTAGAACTAGAGGGAAAATGGCAATTTCGGCTTCTGTTCCTAGGCAAACTACAGCAACAATTATGGCTTGGAAGGAGGGGTTTCTAAGGTCTACAGAGGTTCACTGTGCAAACCGTGCAGTTTTGTTTGGCCTCTTAGGAACCCACATTTCTGGAACAACCAAGGTTCCTGCAGTGAGCAGGGCAGTTTTAGACATGTTTGGAGAACTTTCTGGTAGAGCTGTTCTGCAGAAAATAGGGTTTTTTTAAGGAAGCTTTTTCTAACGCAGCTGCTTAGATGGGTGCTTAGCCCTACTGGCAAAACCTCCAGACGTTCCCAGATTGTAGTGGCTGAAAGTAGCCTCGAAGGAAGCTGAAACATACGGGGCCCACAAACTCAACTGCTAGCTGCAGATCTGGAACGCTGTAATTCATTGCAGAGCCATTACTTTATGTGACTCCCGACTGGGAGGAAGAGGGCAAAAAGAAAGGTTTTGTCGTGGTTTAGGCCAAATCCCACTGGGGACGTGGGGGACCCCAGATGGGACCGACAGATGCTCCCCTCTACCCCTCTTCGAAGAGAGAGGCAGAGGAGGAAAAAAGAGACTTATGAGTTTAGAAGGAACTAAACTACTTAAATGAAATAATAATAATAAAAGAAAAAGAAAATAATGAAATATATACAAAACCGTATCAAGCTCCCAGGATGACAATCACGACACCGGCTGGCACTGGGGCAGTCCCAGGCTGGACTCAGTGACGGACGGGAACTAGATTCCGGATCTGCAGGCAGGATCGGGACCAACGGCAGACGAACAGTCCTCCTCAGATGTCGGCCATTGAAGGAAGAAAGAGAGAGCCAGAGCCAGTGCTCCCTGCTCCCCAGCTTCCTGCTCCCTGCTCCCAGCCTCCTGCTTTTCTCGCTGATCCCTCAGAGGGCTTTTATACTGAGCATGATGCGGATGGGATGGAATACCCTGTTGGTCAGTTTTGGGTCACCTGTCCTGTCCGCTCCTCCCTGCAGGTGGGACCCCACTGTGTTTTTCTGCTTCCAACCCTCCAATGTGGCAAATAACCAAGTTGGTTGGCCTCAGACCAGGACAGGTTTCAAGGACAGAACTGGGGCTTGGACAATACTTGAAGAAAATAAGTATTTTTAACCACAGGCTACCTTTCTTTTGTTGTTTTTTTTTCTTTCTCAGGGTGGGTGTTTTTTATGTTTTCTTTCTTACTAGAGATGTGCTTCCCTGAAGCAATTTAGCAAATGATTTCTGTTGACCAGCCATTTCTTGCCTGACAAGAAACATTGGTTTTAGTGGGAGGAATTACTCCCTCCTGCCTCTGCTTGCTCCGTGTTCGTTCTCCTTGCTTCTAATTGTATAAGCTGCGCTGTCGTGCTTTAAAGCTGGAGTATTTCATCAGGAATCTACATATCTGTGGTGAGTAGAGTGTTATCTGCGTCTTGGAAGCATTCATTTACAATGCCACTATTGCTGTAGAGTGCCGTCTACATAAAACCTAAGTATCATACGCTTAAGGTGCCACCACAGCAGAGCATCCCAGGCAGAATGGCAAGCGTGCGTGGACCCCAGGTGACTCGTAGGGCAGACATAACAGCTTGTCAACACATGTGAACTCGCAGAGCCAAGTCCCAAGCTGCTGATTGTTTTTAAGATCCTTAAAGAAGAAAGAATTATTTAAATATAAAACCTTATCGTGGTAAAATAGCCTTACTCGCAAATGAATGTCAAATTTAATTCCGTTGGGCTATTTCTTTACACCTAAATGTGATCATTTTATTCCCTTACATTTCAAAAGTAGTACTTTAAAATGTTCTGAGAGAAGAAATGTTCAGAAGAGACTGACTCTTTCCGTTGGCTGTATAGCCACACGCCGAGTGGAGAGGAAGCCTGATCCCAACCTTGTGCCGCAAAGACTAGAGCTTGCCCATTGCACTGAGCGTTTTTTAAGAGGCTCATTATAGTTTAACCTTCTGGGACAGGGTAGTTAAGCTGTTTTGCTGTTAATGCTAAGCCATTTAGCATCAGCATATCTAATTCCAACTCCTACTGCCAAAAGGAAGTGGAGAACCCTTCTAGGTCAGTGAGATTGTCTCTGGGTTGCCAGCAAGTGGCATTTCATGAACGAGAATTTTTTGGGCCAAAGATAAGGATGTACCGTTGCCTCTGTTCGTTGCTTAATGTGCCCTGGGGCGACCAGAGGTCACAGGCTCTAGGCTTTGTAGGGAAAATACGAAACTTCCGCGAGACATCTGTATGTGTGTTTTGTGACCCGACAGACAGCGTTTCTGTTCTCGGTCTCACAATCCTGTTCAAAGTAGAGAGAGGTTAATTCCTTAATGCTTATAGCTGAGATTTCACCCAAGCGCGATGATTTAAGGCATTTCAGTGTGAATCCAGACCATTCACCTCCTACGTTCTCATCCTGCCATGTATCCATGAGCAATGGCCCTGAAGGGGCGACAGGCTCTTATACTAGAGAGAAAAACTATTCAGTTACTGAAGCAAAGTGCTTACCTTTTAATAGCAGGAAAACGGAAGCGTAAGTCTATTACCTAAAAGCAGCGAACATCAGCAGTGAGTGATTTCCTCCAAGATGAAGCAGATTGATGGTCAGTTGGCAATTCTAGCATAGCTTGAACTGTAGTCCTGACCCGCCAAGGCTTAAGGATGGGGTTTACTCCCTGCTGCCCATCAGTAGTATTAAATAAGTCTAACTTTCGCATAGCAAATTTTGTGTACTATCCATCTTTTCACGGTCTGTTTTGTCAGGCTTGAAATTCATTGTGTGCTAAACCCCCAACAAAACAGAAGGCTGCACAGCTGGGGCTGTAGAAATAGCTCACTTTGAAACATTAGGAAGATAAGTCTGTGGCGTTACTTATTCCAGAAGATAAATAATTCTTTTACAAAGAATGCAAACGTGTATTTTGGTGAGGTGAGCAAAGAAACTGCTAATAACAAGACTACAACAAAGGGAAGTAAGAAGACGTGCTGAGAGAGATAGGGAAGTGAGGCAGCAAGAATCTAACCTCAAAGCACGGGGGAGATTACACGTCCCAACTTCCGAGCCAGCCCTCTGAGCATTTCAGCAGGGACGATTAGAGTAGCACATTCGGTGGGACCCTACCATTTTGTAGGGCTGAGAAGTGTTTTAAAAACATGGGCTTGATAAATAAGAATTTTTAGATAGACTGTGACCTGCAGAAATGGTCTGGACTTCTGCAAAATGGGATCGTGTGCCTTAAATGTGACCTTCAGAGAGAAGCAGAGTTAGACTTGTATTTTCTGCGCCCNCATTTTCTAAAATCAGAATTTATACGTTAAGCATATGTCAGGCCTATGCTACTTACCAAACTGTGATGAGATTTTGATTAATGTTTGGTTTTGGTTTTATCACTATCCCCAGTAGAAATTCAAGTCACGATTAAGGTCATAGGGGGAACATGTAGAGTAACATCATCATCAGAGAGAAGATACCGAATGCTGCACCGATAAGGGTTTTAAAGGAAGTGCCTAATTGATTTTGATTTTTCTTAACTAAAAAACCTGCCAGTGCTTGGTGAGCACTGGGCCGTGTCCTGAGACTCAACAGTCTCTTCTTTCCAATTACTGCAGAAGCTCAAAATGATTATCCTGATGGGTTGGTCAGCAAAGAGAGTTTTTGCTTCGGTGGCTGATACAGTGATATAATATACACTAGAAATAATTCTTCCCAGCTCTTGAATCTGCCATATATACACAGCCCAAGGTTTTGAATACGCTTGAAAAGTAAAATCAAAATCAGCCTTGACATTCCCAGCTGAACCGTGTAGAAGCCGAGGATGATCTCCAGCCATCATGCAGGAGCTACCCGCCTGCCACCCACCCAGCTGCATCCCGGCTGCCGGCAAGGGGCATTTCGCTGCCTTCCGCAGCTCCTGCTGTCAGGAACAACAGCCAGGATAGACAAACTGCCTAAGGCAGCCCTGGGGCTTCCCAGGGGTGTTAAGCAGATTGGGAGAGAGCTGAGGAATTGGCAAGCAGAAAGTGAAATGATTGATGGATTTTCAAGGAGGGAAAGGAAATAGCTCTGATGCTTGGGATGCAGTGGATAGTCTTTTTATGGTGGGATTAAGCAGAGTAATAATGGGGAAAAAATCTCCAAAGAAAAGGGACTTCTTTGGAAGTTAAATATTTTGGTAGGGCATCATGTTCCAAACCCGTGGAAATGTAAAGGATGCATCCAAGATGCCTTCCAGTCAAAATGGGCTTAATTAGGGATACCACATGAGGGTCAAGCGAAAGGCTAAAATTGATGCCTAGATGAACATTTGGCAGTGGCAGGAAATGTATGTGTGGAGGGGGAGGGTGGCTTTCAACGGTCACAGCCATGAAGTTTGTGATGTGTTTGCAGCCTCACCAGATGTACCTCTAAAGATCCACAGGGATTCATGAGTCACCTTCTCCTTTATCCTTCTAATACCTTGGAATTGATAACAAAGGGAAGCGAAAAAGAAGTTGGTGTGCTGGTTTCAGCTCAGAAGTTCTCTTAAGAAGAAACTTGACTCACTAAAAAAATTATTGAGTTGTCTGTTCACGTTCTTCTGGTGATGCTGTACATATGGTATTTTGTTGCAAAATGAAAAGGAATTTTCTTCTTCCCCAAAGAAGTTCAGGAGCTCGGTGTCTCTGTCCTGTGGGGCACCCAACTTTCAAGCTGTGCTGCTTTCCTGTCTCTATGAGCATCTTGACTGGGCAATATGTGTGTTTAGCAACTGTTGCTGAACATAAGAGTGCTCCAAGGGCTGAATCCCCGTCTGTGACTTGCTTCTCTGAAACACTGAACAAACTCATTTCAGAGACAAAGCCATGAAGATCTCCTCCCCACAGGCAACTACAATGGACGCCTGAGTCATTTCTGCAGATTAGTCAGTTAACGTGTTGTGGTCATTAAAGCTTTGGAACATGACAGTCCCATCCGAGGCTGATGGTATGAATGACAAGTCCACCAGTTAAATGGAGAGCCAATTCTGAGCCTTCATGAGAGCATGTGTTTATGGCCGTCATCACTGATGCAATATTCCAAAATGGTTCCCCGGAAATTCAGTTAATTTGGACCTGGGAAGATGATGTGACCAACCTCCTTCACCAGCCTGTCGGCTTCTCCTCCAGCGCGAGCTCCTCCAAGGAGCTGTATGGATTCCTCGCAGGCATCCCAGTGCAGACTGGTGATGACACAGTTCACCCACCAAAAGCCGACCGAACAGGCCAGCGCTCTCTCTGCTGCAATCACACCATCTGTCATTGGTGCTCTCTGGGTTTTGTGGCACGATAACAGGAAATTACGTTTTCTTGGGAGGATAGTGAGGAAGCCTAAACTCTTCTCTGACCCTAAAATCTGTCCCTAAAGATCACAGCTGAGACAGACGGGCAGAGAAAGATGAAGTGGCTGCCCACCTTGCTGCTGCTCCTTCCCTGGCTAAAGGAGGGACTTCAGTCTGCAGGGCTGGCAGGTTTGACTTAAGTTCGCATAAGAGATCTTTTAATTGAAATGTTTGATTAAAACATTTATTATTGAAACAAGAAAGTTCAAGATGGAATTTAAACCTCACAGAAAATCACATAAACTTTGAGGAAATGTAAGCTGAATCTGGAGCAGACTTCATACCACACACTGAGCAAAAGCTGCATCACGCTCTCCCTAACAAGGTTCCTGGGACAAATTAAAGAATCAGTTAAGTGTCTTTCACAAGGAAATAAGATGTCTATGAGGGATGAGCCAGATGACCTTTTCTTGATTCAAGAAACGTCTGTTATGCTCTGATGATACATTTTTCTTTTAGTTGTTAGACCCACAGAATGGACTGTAATAGGATTTTTTGTGATATTAGATTCTTTGTAATTATCTTTTCTTTCATGTGGCATGTGCTAAGGTTCCAGTTGTGTTACAGACTTAAACTCCTTACGCTAAGACCATATGCAGCTGAAGATAAAACTCAATTTAAAACAAAACCAAAAAAAACAAAAAAACAGATTGAGAAGCTATCGGATACTCTAAGGCAATTTCAGTGGCATGTTACAGCAAGAAGTAAAACCTACCTTTCAAAAAATGACAATGTTGCTTATGTTGTTGATAGAAAAGCAAATATTTTTGTAGTTACTTAAGAGCTACTGCTGAAAGTACCTGACACCCACCTTTAGCTCCATCTCTGATGGAGAGCCTGAGGATGCTGTGTGGAAGTCTGGCTATTCTGTAGCTGAGGAAGGAGTGCTAAGAGAAGGGTTTGTTGCTTCTCAGAATTGCCAGAAGATGCAGAATTATCTGAGAGGAGAGGGAAATCTCTCAGGAGATGTTTGTGCTGTTGGTAATGGCAGCAAATTCTGTGCTGGGCTCTACAGAGGCATACAAAACACATGTCCTGAGGGAGCTTATGCTCTCAGCGGTTGTTCAGTGCATCTGCAGAATTCCTCCAGAGGCTGGACATGATGCTGGACTGTCCATGCCTGCCTGGCAGCTCCATCTGCTATGTAACCTGAGCAGAGAATTGTCCAGAGACTGTTGCCTTGGCGCCAGCAACCAAGTGCTGTTGGCAATCCACACTGAAACTCCGTTTTCTGTAGTAAATAATGAACTTGAGCTCTCTTAGCAGAGCAGCAACGTGTGTGTTTTCTGTCCAAAAATGCATGTAATCTTTTTTTTTTGCCTAGCCCATAGGACAGCAACATTACCAGCACGCATCTGGTGTGCCAGGTCATGTAGCAGGACAAAGATGTCAGGCTCAACACCTCATCCAGCCTAACAGAGCGTTTCTGAGCATGGACACCCCTGGACACTATTCCTCAGTGCCAAGCCATGGAATAGAAGAGGCCTTTGCTGAAATACAAAGCATCTAACCCTTTGACTTGGTACGGTAGATGGAGGAGGCAGATGCCTCCTCCACCTGCCTCCAGGAGCAGGCTTCAACCTGCAGAGTGGCAGTCATCCCTGTGGCTCCCTGTAAAGCCAACAGAAAAGAAAGGGACCCTTTGCACGAGCGACTAATTCTCTCTGCAATGGACACAGGGTAAACTGGATCTCCTGGAGACGCCCCTCTCTCCTTCGACGAGCGAGCGAGCCCCAGTTTTGGATGGCTGAAGCCAGAGGAGCTGCCCCTCCATGTCCTGACTCGTGCCCACTCTCCGTTCTTTGTGTGCAGTCTTGTCTGCTGCCCTTTCCCCACCACTTCCATGCCAGGCTGCCTATGTTTAAAAGCCCGTGTCCCTGGGAGCAGGCAGCTCTAGCAGCGCTCCCGAGCTGTCGTGCACAACCAGGTCCCAGAAAGGGCACCCTCTGCATGGCTGGAGAATGATGATTTGAGGAGCAGGGAGATTCCTAACCCTGTTCATTTTATAACCAGTTCCCTTGCTGCCAAGCAGTGGGGAAACCAGGAGGCAGCTCCTGAAAAACCCTCCCGGTATCTCTCACTTCTGTGCTTTTGTGGCCGGGGCAGGAGGGCAGCGGAGTGGGGCAGCCACCCCTCGGCAGGGCTGGTGCCTCTCTGTGGGCCCTGCCTGCAGTGACCCCCTGCCTGCAGGCACCTCGGGGCCTCAAGAAGCTATTTTTTGCCAAAATCACAAAATGGTCAGGGTTGGAAGGGACCTCTGGAGATCATCTAGTCCAACCCCCCTGCCAGAGCAGGGTCACCTACAGCAGGTTGCACAGGATAGTGTCCAGGTGGGTTTCAAATGTCTCCAGTGTGGAAGATTCCACAGCCTCTCTGGGCAGCCTGTGCCAGCGCTCTGCCACCCTCAAAGTAAAGAAGTCCCTCCTCATGTTTAGATGGAACTTCCTATGTTCAAGTTTGTGCCCGTTACCTCTTGTTCTATCAATGGGCACCACTGAAAAAAGACTGTTCTCATCCCCCTGGTACTCTCCCTTTAAGTATTTATAAGTACTGATAAGATCCCCCTCAGTCTTCTTTTCTCTAGACTGAAAAGACCCAAGTGCCTCAGCCTTTCCTTGTAAAAAAGATGCTCCAGTCCCCTAATCATCTTAGTAGCCCTTTGCTGGACCCCCTCCAGCAGTTCCCTGTCCTTCTTGAACTGGGGAGCCCAGAACTGGACACAATACTCCAGATGCGGCCTCACCAGGGCAGAGTAGAGGGGAAGGATGATCTCCCTCGACCTGCTGGCCACACTCTTCTTGATGCGCCCCCGGATGCCATTGGCCTTCTTGGCCAGCAGGGCACGTTGCTGGCTCATGGTCATCCTGTTGTCCACCAGGACTCCCAGGTCCCTTTCCACAGAGCTGCTCTCCAGCAGGTCAGCCCCCAACCTGTACTGATGCATGGGGTTATTCCTCCCCAGATGCAGTACCCTACACTTGCCCTCGTTGAACTTCATAAGGTTCCTCACCACCCAACTCTCCAGCCTGTCCAGGTCACGCTGTATGGCGGCACAGCCTTCCAGCGTGTCAGCCACCCCTCCCAGTTTTGTGTCATCAGCAAACTTGCCGATGGTACACTCTATCCCTTCATCCAGGTCACTGATGAATATATTGGACAGGACTGGACCCAGTACTGACCCCTGAGGAACAAAAATCATAATCTCTGAATAAACAGAGAAGCTGTGCAGATAACAAACCCTCGATGTTTTGACCTGTTGTACACATGAAGCAGAGCTCTGAAGTGAAAGGACATGCACGGCTGCCCAGAGTAAGTATTCAAGCAGAAAAAGCGTTCAGGAAGCCTGCAAATGGGACCTGGGCATGTTTTTCTTACTATTAGTTCACAGCTCTCTGCAGCACGTTGATGCTATCTGCACGGAGTGCTGCATGTCAGGACACTGACCTCATCTTCACTGCCAAGCGAGGGAAAGGAGCGGTTGTCCCCCTGTGCAGCCGCCCGTCGGAGCGGGTCTCTCTCCGGTTTCAGCGGCTGGTCCTTGCTGCTGTGCTGTGCCCCATAGCCGGTGGGGAATCAGCAGTTTCTGAAATCAGTTGGGTTCTTGCTGTTGCCTTTCAGAGAGATTGCATTGGAAGCTCAACGAGGCAGAAACCACATGCTGCAATTAAAAAGCAAAAGCATCGTGGCAACAGTTGTCATTTACACTGGAGGGAAGGATTTACAGCTCTGCTGTGTTCCTTTCCTGGGAGGACTGGGCTACCCTATGCACCTCTTTGTGTGGTTTCACAATCAGAAAACTAATGCAGCTGAAAACTAATCTTTTATTTTCTACTGGATGGGGTCCCTGATCACAAGGGCGCAAAGATGCCAGTGCCAACACCGGGACAGCGCGGGACCACCCTTTCTGATCACGGCCCATTAGGAGACCGCAGCCTGCACATAGAGCTTGAACCTGCAAACTTGCAAGAGCTGCATGCAGTGCTCTGCTTTTCCATCCCGTGGAGCAAAGGTTTTGTGAGCATCCGTGACCTGAACCGGGCTGATTCATCCATGAACCACTCCTGCGTGAAACAGAGGTCATGCAGCACTGAATCCTGCCGTGCACGCTGTCTACTCCTGGGTGAGATATAAATAGCTATTGAGCCTATAAATGTTTACAATTTTTTCTACACCTGAAAAGAAACCGGGTTAGGCAGTAAAAAAGGACATCGCTTTGTCTTTTTTTCCCCCAAGGAGAGAGCAAGGTGAACTTTCTGTTTATAGACAATACATGTCAAGGGTTTTCATCAGTGAGCTCATCTTATCCTCATGTTGCATTGTTACTTGATGGTAAACAATGTGCTGATGAGATCTCTTTAACATTTGCCGCAGGGTTATGGTTTTAGTAGTATGCTGCTATAACCGTGATGAGCTGGAGGTAGAAGCCAGGTGAGGTTTGTAGGGAGATACCAATGCGTTGTATCAGACCAAGTTTAGATCATAAATGTTGGGCACAGCACGTCTCAGTGCATTCTCCATCGCACGATGGAGGATCCAGGGTGAATAAACTGAATTTTACAGTTTCTAGCACTTGCTGTCTCCTACCAGCTCAGCTGGGGGGGAGCAAAAGGGAGAGCAGGGAGTTAATTCAGTTTCCATTGCCCCGTGATGTTCCTTCTTAAAACTCTCAACCCACCACAACCCCACTGTGGTGCCCACACTCCAGCGCCTCTTCCAGAAACAACACAGGACTGTTCCCGCTCGCCCTCATCGCTCCCCAAAGCTCGTAGTGTTGCCAGCGACTGCCTGCAAGTGGGGGTATCGCTGCTTGTCAAATGAACCATGGTAACTGGAGAGAAGAAAGGAATCTCGGGGGGTTCTTAATATTCCAAAATTCCTGAAGTACACGCGCAGTAAGATAAAAAAGCCTAATTCATTTTGCATTTGAATAAGTCCTTTGGCAAAGAACTTTGATTTCCCAAATCAAGGAGACTGGCAACAACTGCCAAACCAATGTTCAGTACAGCAAAATTTAGGGGCCCCACTGACCTGAGATCAAAAGACAGTCTGAGAAATTGCCTTTCAAAATGAGGTGCCGGAGGGAAAGGTACAATCTAAATGTTGTTTTTCACTCTTTATAAACGTAACCATATAGAAGCTTCAACAGTTGATGTCCTGATTACAGCTGCTTGGAAGATGCCATGCTAAGCTGCTGTGGCTTTGGGCAAGAACTGCTTTAAGGAGTGCTGTCACAACCGGCACCTGCAGAAGACAGGAGAGGCCACCACGGCAGAGGTGAGTGGCCACAGCCGGGCTCCAGAAGCCCCTCCTCTCCTCTTGACAGCCACCAGCTGCCAGGCCCTCTCTGGGACACCAGTGGGGAGGATGCTCTGCATGCCAAGGCCATGGCAGAGGCTGCCGGGATGTGCCCATGCCACAGGGCACTGTTTTGCCGGCGAGAGCCGTGCAGAGCTGAGAGCATCAGGAGCAGTCGTTGTCTTCTGGCACCAAGGTCTACCGAACTAGACGCGCTCATATTGGAAATTAAATCCAAAGTGCCTTTTGGGTGTTAGCAATAACTTACACTGCCAAAAAAGAGATCATGAGATCATCTGAAGTTGTCTTTTGTGCAGGCTTAAAACTACACCGTTTGGGATGTGATGAATAGTTCTCACAAAGATTCAGGGGACCACCCAGGAGTTAATATGATTAAGATCATTTATTCCTTTTGTAATTCTAAGAAAGCTTTCAGGTTCATCAAGTGAGCAGCTTCTGTTCCTTTTATCCTGAAATGGGTACACCTACTAGAGCTCGCTGCATGTCACTTTGACAAAATACATTTTCTGAGCCTTATCTACATGAAAAAAATCCAGATTATTATAAACATTCACATCAAAAGCATTTTTATTTTGCAAGTATTTCTTTGTTATTTCCTACTTAAACTTTGCTGCTAAATCACAGCTGCTGAGAGGGGAGCTGGCACCGCCACTCAGCATTCCCACCTACCACTGCTGAACCGGTGGTGTTTCCATTCCTGCATGGGGACGTTGGGTCTGCCACCAGTGACCCATGGACATGCACATGCTAAAAATAACCATCCAAGCACAGAGCTCTCCCCAGGAGAGTCGGGGAGCGCTGGGGGATGCGGTGCCCCAGCATTGTTCTGCCCAGGTTTGCCCGTGTGTGCCCAGGGAGACCACCCCTCCTGGTCCACCACGAGCACCGATGACTGGAGGTGGGAGACAGCCACCGAGGTCTTGGCACAGAGCTAGGTGGAGAGCAAAAGTGGGCAGCACTGGGTTCCTGCTGAAACGCGATCTGGGCTGGCGACACACAGCCTCCTGCGTCTGCTGGGCATCGACGCACCCAGGCAGAGGCTGCGGGAGAGGCACTGCTAGCGCTGGTGGGCAATGCCCTGGGTGAGGAGACATCTTGGTGCGGGGCCAGGGGCCGACCTGATGCCTGTAGAAACAGGGGAGACCAGAAGCTCCTTTTTAAGGAGGGAGCTCGCTCCAGCTCGGGGAAGGACGAGCTAACGTGGCTGCTGGGCCCTCACCTGCAGAGCTGAGCTGCAGCAAAACAGGACACAACCGCAGCGCACGGGTATGGAGGCTGCTGCGGGACAGCGGAGTGGCATCTGGTCTGGCAATGTGATTCCCACAGTTAACCATGGGGTGTTTCTTTGGCAGCTTTTTCTTATTCTGCCAATAGTGTACATTTTTGCAGCTGCATCTCTGTGAAGGCCCTGCAGTCACACGAGATGTTATATAAATCAGTTACTAATTTCTTCAGGGACTGAAATACCAGACAGCCTCCGGAATGGCTCAGCTTAAAGAAGCAAACCTGGCGGGCGTGAGAGGGAGGACGAGAGACCCCCCCCCGCGAGCCCAGCAGAGCGTGGGGTGCAAGCAGCAGGCAGTGATGGAGGCTGAGCTGAGAACAGGGTTTCCACCTGTCCAGGGCTTGTCAGAAGAAGGAAAAATTAACCCATCCAGCATGTTTTAGGCATGGCTGTGAGCCTGCAGGGTACCGGGCAGCCGAGTCGATACCAACCTGCTCCCCGCACCAGCGCACCGCTCTCCTCCCTCATGCCCAGTGAAGTTGCAGTGACCGCATAAACTCTTTGGTCCTTCAGATCAGAGAGAGGCAGGCAGGGCTGCGACCTGCCTGGGCAGAGGCAATGCCATCTCCTGCCCCCAGGGAGGAACAACTCCGTGCACCAGCACGGGCTGGGGATGGATGGCTGAGAGGCACAGGGCTGCTCACAGCAGCCTTCCGCACTCCTCCACTCTTTCTTTCTTCATTTTGTTTAAAACACATTAGTTTCTCGTCTGATGCTGCTCAACAGTCTGCCTGTTGTTGTGGACCGCGGTGCACGAGGCTGCTCCCCGTGAGCATGGGGCATCAGCGTGGTCGGCATCCGGCCCGTGCCTGCGCAGGTGAAAGCAGCTGGGCTGGGTGCGCTGGGGACGTGGGATGATGAGGCTTCGACAGCCCACAGAAGCTGAGCCAAAGGCTCCTGGATGGCTGCACCTTGCTGCCAGGGCGTCTTCTGTTCATGGTTGGAGCTTCGTGCTGTCCCAGTCCCCATGGTGTCTGTGCGGGGTCTGGGTAAGAGGACAGGACGGTTTGCCAGGGCTCGTGTCCAGCCCACATAGCCCCGTGACAGCCTGCGAAGGGCTCCCCTGGGTGTCTGCAGTGTCAGAGACTGGCTAATAACTGAGTAATCATAAAAGGTAATTAAAGGGTTATTTTTGCCCTCTAAAATAAAGTGCTACCTCATAATTAAAAATAAAGAGAATGGCAATCCTAATTATTAGGCTTTCATTAGGCTGACAGAGGCACACATGGCACTGCAAGTACTGTTTTCACGACCTGCTCTTGGTCCCCATCAACACCTCCCCATGGTGCTCCCAGGAAAGCCCAGGGCAAACTCTCACACTGAAAACAGAAGGGTGAGACATTCGTCTCCACATAAACCTCACCAAATGCCGTGCAGATCTGAGGAACAAGAGGAACCTGTCCTTGAGCATCCCTCAAACTTCAGCGGCTGCTGCAATCCGACCTGCAGGCTGCTGCTGACGCTCAATCCTCAGCCACCTTAGCAACTTGCAATTTTAACATAAGGATCATAAATTACACCATGTTTCATCTGTTCACATCCTCATGGAAGATAATCATAGCCTGGTATCTCGTTGTGCTTAAAATACTGCAGCAAATGCACTGTGGTATTCTTCCCAGCTCTCCCCGAGCAGCCTTGCCCCCGCCGTGCTGGGGAAGGGCCATGCAGGGCTGTCTCAGGCTGCCTCTGCCAAGGTGCCAGGTACAGGTGGCTTCTGCTGCAGTGACAAAATACTGTATTAAAAGCTCCGGTCCTGGAACAATAAAAAAAAAAAAACAAAAAAACCCACAACATGAAAACTGGGCTCTCAAAGTTTGGGCAGGCAGGTTTGCCTGTATTCCTTCAGGAGCCTCTTTACAGTCCATACAGCATCATCGACTTCAACCACACAAAACACACCAGAGCTCCCTGCTGCTCCTCCTCCTGCATCCCCGGCCCTTAGTCCATCACAAAGCGGATCTGATGCCTCTCAACAGATGGGTCTGGACCTGCAGAGGCAACTGTGATTTCCAGGAGCTGGGCTCAGCACTTGTGGCCAGAGGAGCCGCCGCGGTTTTGCGCTGCAGCCTGGCACCTCTGGGGTCTGTCTGCAACAACCAAGCAAACCTGGGGCTGCTGCAGCGCTGCTTTTGCCGCTGCGCTGGTCAAACTGCTGAAAACCAGGAAACGAGGAATTAGTGATAAAGTGCAAATGTCTGAGAACCAGGGAGCAGGGGAGTACATCCCAAAGGCAGCCTTGCCAGCCAGCTCGCCATAACTCACCTGCTGTGTCCCACTGCCTGACCCTGTCCCCCCAGCCCTGCTCCCCATCCCTTCCTCCTACAGGGAACCCCCTGCCTGGCCCCAATGCTCTCACGCTTATTCCCTACTTAAAGGGAAGGGACATCTAGCAGGAAGTGTCCCTGCCTGTGGCAGAGGGGTTGAAACTCCATAATCTTCAAGGTCCCTTCCAACCTAAACCATTCTGTGATTCTATGAAAAGCAGTGGGAGTGGTTTTACCCCATGGTTCTGAGGCTGTGATTGAGGAGTGCTGCGACCTGAAGCACCCTGCTCCAGTACTCAGGCAGCAGCGTTACGTTACCTGAGCCAGCTTTCCTCTTCCTCCTGGTTAATCACTGCTAATCGATCGATTGAGGTTCACCCCCAACTCAGAAGAAGAGAGGCAGCACTGCTCTGTCTCAATGGAGGACATGTAACGTATTTGCTTTCGGAAAGCTGTTAGCATCCTTTCAAAAGCAGCTGGTTATTCTCCCCAGCATATCACAAAATCAGTATTTAAGTGAGACGGAGGACGGTTGCGTGCCCACCAATTACTCTGACACCTCTGCCTGGAGCGGGACCGACAGTGACAGTGCCCAAGTGCCACTCTCGTGTGATGGCCACGTGCTGTCAAGAGCCTTGAAACCCTCTTCCCTGACCTTGTGCCACACTGAGGCCTCTCAGTGTGTTCAGTGGGTACCACCCGGGACTGTTTTTTCCATCATCCTTCCCCTGGGCAGCATGAGGGGTCAGGAGCACAAAAATGGTATGGGGACCTGGTATTTCTACCAGGGGCTGGAGGGGCACTGGGGAGGACGGCAGGCACCCGGCTGCCCCAGGGATCAGCGCAGGGAGGGAGCCGGAGGCACCCACCCGCTGCCGGGGAAGGAAGCGGTGGTTTTTGTCAGCTGCAGGAGGGGAAATCCAGCAAGACGGCTGCTTTGTCAGTGCCTGAGCCTCCCGGGAGGCCACGTCATCTCACTGAAAAAGGAGCTCATGTGCTGGGAAAGTTAAAAATTGACTTGGGGTTATTTAGTCACTGCCCACGAGCTGGTAGTGGGATTACGGGCATGAACTTGGTGGCCTCCTCCCCGGCACCCGCAGCGCGGCACCCGGGGACAGGCTGCCTTTGCTCCTGCACACCTCGTCCCCTCTCATCCCCAAGCAGTGCGGTACAGCTGGTGGCCCTCGAAAGGCAGCTCCAGCCAGCCAGAAACCCTGCCACCGCGCTCCCCTCGCCTGCCATGGCAGCAGCAACATCGGCCTCTCCTCCACCTGCACCCAGCCCAGCTCCGGCTCAGGGGCACAGACACACCGTGTGCCACGGCAGCCTGCGGAGAGAGGGGACATGCCTAGGGGACGTGCTCTGGGGACATGCCTGGGGGATGAACCACTGGGCTGGGGGGAGCAGGCTGAGGCTTCTTAATTCGGGTATTCCCATTCAGCTAGGAGCAATCTTGGACACGCCTTCAGGGCGCCGTGTGGTTTAGGGGTGAGGCTGTCCTTAGATACCATCGTTTTGCACCATTTTAACACTGAAAGAAGAGCATCCCTTACCCTGTGCCACAAGAGAGGGGATGGCAGGACCCCAAGAGACCTCAGCCCCTCTGTGCAGAGGGGAAGTGCTGCCGGGAAAATAAAGTGAGTTAAAAGGTGCGGCAGCATCCTCCCCTGCTCCACGAGGGTTTGCACGACATGACGATTTGGGGGTCAGCAGAAGGAGATCAGCAGTTCTGGGCAATCTTCCCTGTTCTCCTGTTACCTTCTTTTTAAAACCCCTGAAGGGTGCAAAGCAGCAGGGAGGAAGCCAGAGCAGTGGTAAAGGCTGTGATCTGAGATCTGCGTGCCATCGAGTCATTGCTCACAGAATGGGGACGGCAATTAACTGTCTAAAAAGTGGAGCATGAAGGAGAGCTCGAGGAAGAAGTAATCAGCTTTTTCACATAAAATGAGCCATTCTGGATTGCTGTGGTCACCTACATGGTACAAGACATCACAGCACAAAAAGTTGGGAGCGACAACTTTCTTAAACTTCCTTTTAAGTTGCATACCCTAAATGTGACTCTCCACCTCACGTTGTTTTGGGGGGATGAGCTGCCCAGATCTGCAGGGAGGATTCTGCAGCTTCCAGGAGAAAGTACCTCTCGGTATGTAGGCTTGTAACCAGCAGCTTGAATTCAGCTTGTCAAATAAACACGGGTTAGATTCAGGTTAAAGTAGTAGTTGTACAGGTGAAATGAGAGAGGTCTCCAGGTCCACACAGCTTGAACTCCAGGGAAGCTGAGCCCATCCTCACACGTTCAGTTCTGGTATGTAGTTAAGCGGAGATCAGCAGCAAATTCTGGACGTGAATCAGATATTTCCAGAAACATATGCGATTTTTGAGATCTTGGCTTCTGGTTCAAGCCCACCTGTAATTTATAGTTCTGTTTTTCGAAAGAGAAGGCAGTGTTTTGGAGCAGAGTGCTGGACAGGAACAGCTTTGGCCTCAGCAACAGACCTTGCATGAGTGTGGGCACGTTTCCAGTGACCTGATTGTTCAGGGCTGCCCTCTCTCCTTGTCCTCAGCGGATGGTCCTCTTTTGAATACCCATTGGCTCACGGTTTGCATCTCTGTTCTTAAGATTTTGAATCTGACGCACCAGTTAGGACATACACCACCTGCAACAACATACTGCTGTGGCAAAGCCTATGAAACTGCAGGGAGTGTTAATTAGCTATAAAGCTCCTGAGCCAACCTTCTGTAAATGGTGTCATAGGGCTATAATTCTCCATTCAGCTCTCCAGGCAAGCTCTTGCAGATAGGATCTCGTTCCCTTCTGGATTGTTACTGGATTTTAGAGAAATGTTTCAATTCTTGCTGCTGCCTGAGAAACTAAAGACTAGACAGGTCTACCTGGCAGGCTCTATCGTACAGTGTACCGAGCGCTCCAGCCTTGGTCCAGCAAAATGATGATGTATAAAGCACGTGAAGGTTCTTGCAGAAGTCTGCGTAAATGGGCCAGCACCCTATAGATCAGGCCACCGGCAACCCATGAAGGAGGAACCACCAAGTGGTAAATACTGCCATCACTGGATATGGTTCTTCAGAGTGATGAAGTGGTGATTCGTGATCAGTTCCCAGTTTGTACACTTCTGGTCTATAACACTGGTTTCCACTGCAAACATTTTAAGTTGCTCCAGTATGTGCCTCACCCTTCTTATTTACAGGAATTAGAGAGGCATTTCATGGGGAAAAAAAAAAAAAAAGCTTCCTATTAAAGCAAGGAAACAATGACAAAGCAAGAGATATCGGTGGTAAAAAAATACAGCTTGCCTAGCAAAACAGCTATCCTATTATCTCATCAACATGGCACAGACAGGAGAAATTATAAATAGCAGCCATGGTAATGCCTGGGAGTTGCATCTTGGCACTGCTGCCTCTGGACACCTCTTTCTGGCTCCTGTTCACAGTGACGTACAAGGGCAGGGACAGCAGCTAGACGGAAAATCCCTGTCAGCTCTCTGCCCCCTCGCTCCGGCAGGGCAGGCCCCGAGCTGAGCGCTCGCGGGGGATGCAGCAGGCAAGCGTACCACTGACACTCGATCCCAGTCGAAACAGCAGTGGAGAACAAGGCTCTCTTGTTAGGAAATGCAGTTTTTCTTGGAGCAACTAACTGAAAGACACAAGGGGAAGAGCTGGGAGACGGAGAAGGTAATTGGTTTTAACTGGTTGTCCTGATACTTGAGATGATGGTGTACAATGCAGCCTTGGCTATGATAATCCCTGTTCACAGCAGGGAGAAAGGCTTTGGGCCATTACTATGATATTGGACTAAAGAAAGGCAGGAGGAGAGCCAAGAGAGCCTCTGTGGGCTGGGAGTGGGGGGTATCATTTATTCATTTCTATTGGGAAGGCTTCATTAAGAGTGTAACTCTGTTTATAGTGAAGGAAACAGCCTGTGTACCATTCTGCTGCTGCATATTTTTTCAAAGATGTTGGAGACATGCGTGTACATGAGCACTTCATTGCAGGACCCTCAGGATACTGGACAACACAGACCCCCAGACCCAGCCTGGTATTCCGGAGTGGTTGCAATGGGCTCCCACTTGCTTTTGGGTTTCAGACCAGCACACATCAGTGGGGTCATGTGCAGCAGATCAGTCCCAAATGATGGTTCAGCTGATGGGTGGTGACTTGGGAGCTTTGGTGATCTGAAATGTTACCTTGTTCAGGGTCAGGCCAAGCTCAGCAGATGGGTAGGAACTCGCTGACTTAATGTCCTGATTTCAGCTGGGATAGAGTTAATTTTCTTTCTAGTGATTGCTGTGTTTCTGATTTGGTATGAAAGGAATGTCAATAATGCATATTGGTTTAGTTATTGTTAGGTAATGTTTATGCCATTCAAGAACTTTTTTTCCAGCTTGACATAGAAGCTGAGAAGGAGCATAGACAGAACAATGGAACAGACGATGAAATATTCCATACCATAGATGTCATGCTCAGTATATAAATGGGGGTTGGCCGGGAGGCAGGAGTCCACGATCACTGCTTGGGTCGAGCTGGGCAACAAATTCACTGGGCAGTAAGAGTGACTTGTGTCTTGTATGTTCTTCTACCATTATTATTAGTACTTTCCTTTCCATTATTGTTCTATTAAAGTGTCTTTATCTCAACCCACAAGGGTTTTTTTCCCCTTTCCCCTTCTTTTCTCCCCCTTCTCCCTACCCTTCNACTTAACTTGATTGATTGCTTCAAATTCTGTGTCCCTAGCCTAAGATCTGTATTTTGCCAAGATACTCACTCCTGGCTCCAAAAACGAGGCAATCTTCCCTACCCGCCATCTATGTGAAGGTCATTTGCACAGGGCATAAGGACTTTATCTTGTTGATCAAGTGAGAAGCGCTGAGTGCATCTCCCCCAGCCCACTATAGTTACGGGCATACGGAGCGGTTGCACATCCCAGAAGGGCTCCAACAGCGTTCCCCCCCTCTTCCAGCAGAGTCGGGCCATCACAGTGCTGGCTGGTTGCCTGACACAACAGAAAAGAAAGGGTAAGTGAGCCAAAAATATAGTCACAGATTACTTCCAACAGTTGCCCTTGCTGACATGTTAGTTGCGACGCCTACTGATGTTCAGAATGGAAACCATCCTTGGATGCAGCTGCATGGCACTCTCCATTTCCTGATGGACACAAGGAGGCAGCGTGTGCTCCAGCCCCTTGGTAGGACATGGGACATTATGCACCAAATATAAGATCGAGCTTGGACCCCTCTGCTCCCATTTTGTCTTCAAAGCTGAATTCCTCAGCAACTGAGAAAGAAATCACACAGAATCTCCACAATGACAATAGGAAACGCTTAGAAAACAGGCTGTGGCTCAAAACCACTGTCCCGGTAGCTGCTCGCAGGTGGAGGGCTGCAGCACGGGAAGCTGTACCGGGCTCTGAGAGCTGGTGGTTCACGTTCTGCAACCATGTCCTGACCACAAACCTCTGTGCCAGCAGAGAGTGTGTCAGCAACAGAGGGGCTCCAAACAGCCCGAGCGAACAGCCAGCAATCTGGCAGGAAGCTGAACAAGAGACAATCCAATAATGAAATAAAAATTAATAAAATAATAAAATAATAATAATAATAATAATAAAGGTAAGGCTGAGAACAGGAAACTCTTGGGTGGGGCTTTTTTTCTGACCATCTTGCAAAAGGGAAAAGGAGGATGAAGAGAAGTGATTTGCAGATGCCTGCGGTGTGGGCAGAGCAAGGGGAGGAAGGGAGGCTGCAGAGAGCCCCACCACCGGGAGCAGCGCTGGCAGTGAGCTGAGCGAGGGGTTTTGCCCACCCGGGCAGTTGGGTTCAGCTCTCCCCATGGCTCTTTGGCATCAAGGACTTTCTGCAGGTTGCTCAGAGACGGCCCAAGACTGTCCTGCCTGCGCTGTGTGCCGGCAGCCTGTTGCCTTAGCCAGGACTCAGCATCTCCAGGAAATCTCCTTCCACCATGTTTTCTTCCCCCATGGCGCAGCCGGCAGGGCAGCAGCATGGAAGGTGTGCAGGGTGCCCGGCTGCTCTGACTCGCTCTGTTTAGGGTAACGGCAAACTTTTTCCTTCAGGGAAGGGAGCTGCACAACTGGCTGTGTATTCCTGCCTTCTGCGGCTTCTCACTATACAACCCCGCTTTCTGATAAACCAAGCCATACACGCCAGGGCCCCTGCTTCCTTCCCGGCAGCGGGAATTAGTGGGTAAATCCTGGCAATAAAAATGATGGCTTTCATGAGGGCCCTGCGATAAGAACAAAGGTGGAAAAGGGATAGGCAGGAAAATCGAAGTACTGAGATGGGTTACAGGTACCGGTAATTGGACATTGGGTAGAGCGTGGAGGTAAATCCCTTTCCAAGATAACAAAATGTAGAAGACAAAGCCTTTCATCAGGGTGCTCCAGCCCCAAATAGCCACCATTTGGCTACAATGGCAGAAGGCTTCAATTATCACAAAGAAGTGAAGGTGGGGCAAACACATAGAATTATACAGAAAATGAGGAAAGCCAAAGCTAATTAGCAGCAGAGCTTCCTGTGGAGTAGTCTGTGTTGGGACACTTCTGCATTACTGGGGTTGGTCCTTCTGGAGCAGAATACAGGATTGATTTCACTCTGAAAATTGACAGGATTACTCAGAAAATAAGAATGAAGAGTCCTGGGAAGCCAGCCCCGTTTTTCAGCTCCACATTCCCATAGCCCAAGGGTAGCTGCAGCTACTTCTCCTAAGGAGTTGTTGTCCTTAGTTTCTGTGGCCATCTTGGCGATGACTTCCACCTGGATTTGGAGAGTCTTTGGATTATAATCTGACAACACCCTGGCAGTGCCCCTGTGGAGAAATTGAGCTGTTAAGGCTGAGCTACCCAGGCAGGTCTTATGAAGATGGGAAAGGGGGACTGCTTTTATGCAAAACAGCTAAGCAAGCAATAACTTGGTGTTGCAGATCAGTAAGCCGGCTGCAATGGCACTGTTGGAAGTTGGAGGTTGTCGTCATCCTCCTTTTCGCTTCAGGGAGGCTGCGCTGCTGCCACACAAAGCCAGCTGCAGCACTGGGGAGCACAGGGACGGCTGAACAAAACGCGGCGTGAGCCTCACAGGGCACTGTGGTCAGAAAAGACACGGAGGAGTTAAAGTTCACCCGATCCTCCCTCAGGCACCTCGGGCTTTGTACTTTGCTAACACGATATGGAAGATGATTTTGGATCACCGTGCTCACTGTTTACTGCAGATCCCTTGGGAGTCCGCCAGCACGCCGTACTGATACCTGCTTGTTCATGCCCACGCAGTGTGCACCATAGGCAAAGAGCACGAAAACATCAGCAGCAGAGCTGGAAGGTGCAGCTGGATGAAACAGGCTTGTTCTTATGGAGGAAAATACCTGGCACAAAAAAAATCATTGTGACTATCAAAGCCCCGTTGTTTGAATTTGCGTTTCTGCCTATCCAAATCAAAGTGCACGTTCCTGAAGGCTTTCACACTCAAGTCCTCTGAAGTACCTGAGCATCTGGGCTGCCAGCACTGGGGTGTCTGACCTGTGGAAAATCTTCGCGCCTTGCAAGAGGCACAGCCCAGGCTGAGAGCAGGGGAAGATGGCAGCAGGAGATTCCCACCAGGTGAAGATCTGCACCAGGGCAGCTGTCCCTGCACTGGCTGGACATGCCCTCCGGTGCTGCATGCCCAGCTCTGTGTCATGTTTGGCAAAGGTGCTGGGTACCCCTGTGCCACAGAGTGCATCTACATGGCTCAGGCTCTGTCACCCTGCAACAGCCAAAGCCGTTTGCCACTTTTCTGAGCTCTGGATTCACTTTCAGTGAGAGCGTCAAGAGACCTGTGTAATGCTGAGGCCTGTCTGCCTGTTTTTTTGCAGTATCCCCAGGCAACCTCGATCAAATTTAGCCAAGATGCCTCAAATGTACTGGAGCTCCTATAAATTAACTGACAATTGGTGGCTGGGCAGAGAAGAGAGACCTGTATCAGTGATCCTGTCCACGGAAAGGGAGGTTGAGCTCACCTAGTAGGAGCCTGGTTGGATGGCAGATGACATGCCACTCGGCACATGCACCAGCCACCCCTCAGCACGTGAGCACAGCTGGGGTGGCCATGCCACCGACTGCCTCTGGCCCAGCAGCAGCATCTCTGGCAGTGAGATTTAGTGGGCCGGGCAGCTCAGGGGAGGTTGGGAGCCCGGTTTTATCCATTCCACCACTCATCAGCTTGTTTCCTGATGCTTTCAAAAAGTGGCAGCTTGCAGTGCGTGTAAAAGACAGTTCCTTTTCCTGTGTTCATATGATATTTCTTTGGATTGTTTTTGCCATGACATTTTTAGTAGCTGTTTCTATTTCATTTTCCTCTCTCTTTGGGTTTAACTGTACTCATGCTACTGCAGTTAAGGATCACTGGCCATTTAATCGTTCACCTTTCATTTTAAGCAGTCACGTTTAGAGTATCGCTCATCCATAGGACTTTGCCACATCCTCGATGGCTGACAGCTAAAGTCGTGTGCTTGTTCAGGGGGCTCTGTCACTTGTACAGATAGAGCCAAGTACAGATGTGGGGTGAAGGCTGCATGTGAGTGCAGCAGGGACCAGGACTGATGTAGCTGATGATGCTCCCCAGACTACGCGGGCAAAGGGAGTATCACAGCTGTTTCGAATGTCCTTGTTTTGAGCTGAGCCTGCAGGGCTGGGCGGGATGTAAACCCCTCCTTGCTCCCTTTCTCCCAGTCCCATTTTGGATGTGTTATACACAGCCCTGATGTCGTGCTTTGCCCTCCCCTTCTCCTCCCAGCCCTTGGCACAGTGTGGAGCAGAGCTCGTGCTGCACATCACATCCATGCACATCCAGTCCTGGCCAAAGCTAAGCAAGGTGGACGTCACAACAGACTGCTGATGACTTACTTTTCTGGGTCATGTCACCTGTGTCTGGCTCCCTCACTACATTCACCAAACATGTAAGCTTGGGGGAGGAAGCCCTCACCAAGCATTCATCGGGAAGCTCTTGAGCTGAAGTGTGACCAGTTGCCATTACAACTAAGGGTTCGGTATTTCTCACTAAAACGGCCCTAAGCTGGGCAGATGGGTGGAAGGTATGGATCCACACTGAGGAATGGATGCACAGAGCAGGGTGAACATTTCTAGAAAGCAGAAAAGCACCGAAACCTTCAGATGCCTCTAAGTCACCCACAGGCAGCATCTGCCACATGCTCCAGCAGCCAGCGCTTTTGCTCTGCTCCTCTGCAGGGATGACTGGGATGCAAGCGGTCTCAGTTCAACCCATGCTTGAAAATAACAGTCTATTTGCTTCAGCTCCCCAGTGTCAATGGCAGTGAGTCATTGTCTTTCCTAGGAAGGTTCGGAAATTTGTACAGTGTTACGTCGTTTGCTAATTTGTGCATTACCTGGCATGTTGTTACCTGCCCTTTGGGGCTGCTGGTGACTGGACTGGTTTGACTCCCATACCAGGGGGAGCAGAGTCCCTCTCAGGTAGGAGGAGAAGCTGTTGAGGGGTCAAGGACCACTCCTGTGGTCATCTCAGTGGGTAGAAGAGCTCCTGCTGCATTTCCAGCCCAGCTCTCCTCTTCCTCTGCTCACCAACTTTTTCCTTTGCAGATGCATACAAAGCCCAAGGGGAAAGAAGCTAACCCGGCAAGAGGGACAGAGGCAGCTCTAGGAGTCTAAATCGATGCCCTTATAAGACACAAAAATGAAGTGTGTTTTATCTAATGCTGATAACGTGGATTTGGGCCTTCAGAGACTGAGGTGCTTAGCCAGAGACCCACCATCTATTTCGCGCTCTAGTTGGGCCCTGCCCTTTTGTTGGGAGAAACCGGACACAAGCCAAACACGTTAGATGTTAAATCCTGCCCCAGGCATCTCTTAGGGCTCTCCATCAAATTCCCCTTGCTCCGGAGGAGGGTCTGCTCCCCCTCCTCCTGGCAGTCACTGGAATCCTCTTCCCATCAGATCACTTCCCAGCTCCGGGGCCTCAAGTCCTTCTTGACACATAGTCTCTCTCTTCAGTCCTTTCACCAACAATCAGCCCTTTCGTCTCTCTCCTTCCACTCTCCCCCTTTTTTGGGTAAAACGGGGTGACCAAACAATTAGTGCTAATTACTCTTCCAGAATTGTGCTGCAAAGGACGGTTTCACAGGAGGCCATAAGGCCAATTAACATTTTATCAGCACCAGAACAGTCTCCCTTTGTCCCTGGGCACAAACTCTGCTGCTTATCTTGTCAGCTTTGACTATTCAAGCAGATTTAAATCACTAAAGCATCCCAAACTTACTCATTGCAAAAAATAAACCCCAACCCTACAATCAATCTAACCCTTGAGGGAAGTGATCAGGATTGCATGGGCTGGAGAAGGGGAGAAAGCCAGCCGTGAGGACGAGGGAAGGGAGCAGAAAAGGGGAGTTCTCCTCTCAGTGGCAACAAGTCACTGGGTATGTTCAGCTGCCGGTGGAACCACAATTGGTCAGTCAGTGCCCTCTAAAGGATGGCCGGGCAGGGCCACACTCCCAGTCTTCTCCGAAAACACCAGGTTTGGCCATGTTGGGTCCTGTCTGTGGCCACAGACACCACAAAATGCACCTGAACCAAATAGTTATTATGATATATAGAATCATAGAATCGTTGAGGTTGGAAAAGACCTTTAAGATCATCAAGTGCAACCTAACAATGGCAATACCCTGCTTCCCACCTCTTGCAGGTAAGAGAATTATTGTAAGGCAGTTAATTGCCAGTGTGATCCCTTTGAACTGAGAGAAAAACACTGCTGTGGTGTCAGTTGTGGAGAGTGGAAGAGGGTCAGCTTTGGCCAGAAGCCCATGTCATGCTATGGGCAAGCTGTGTGACTCCTTTCACAAGTGAGGGACACAGTTTTACAATAAATTGAGCTGTAATGTCCTAAAATTGGGCTAAAAGCAGTGTGTGACATGAAGCAATCACTGATATAAACGCCTCGTGGTGGATCAAATTTGTCCAAACAATCATGATGGTTTAACTTCATACTAGTAGGCTTTATGCAGGTTCTGTCATCACGTGTCCAGGCGAGGGTTTCACAGCACCTTGGAGGTTTTGTCATCTGTTCCTTCTTGCTCTCCACCTGCCCGTTTATCCTCGCTGTCACCAGCTTCCTCCAAATGCAGAGCCTTTCAATCCTGTTTGCACCTTCTCTCTGGGCACCTGCTATATGCAGGTCTTTTCCTGCCTCAGATCTTGGATCTTGTGTCCGACTCCTCCGGAAAATGTTTGCCCAGACCCTCCTGCAACTGATGTAATGGTTTCAAGTCACCCTGGAAAGGTGAGGACAGCACAGAAACTGCGCTGGCAGCGGGAGAGGGGAGCCTGGCAAGCAGATCTGCAAGGTCCTGAGGTGGGTCCGGCATCGTGGAGCCGACAGGCATGGACCAAGGTGAGGAACGAGAGTTCAATCAAGCCAGCACGGACTCAATGGGAGCTCATTCAAGTATCACCCTCATTTTGAGGGTCCCAAAAGGGCTTATCGTCACCAGCCAACTCCTCATGCTGTGCACGAGCAGCATCTCCATGCCCTGCACACTCCTTCCTCGGCAGGCATCCTTCCCATGCCACGCTGCCGCTGCAGAACCACCCCCAGCGCAGCAGCTCCAGGCTGCAGGAGGCACCCTGTGGCCATGCACAGACTAATCCAGCCCCACCACCCCGCCAGCCACCCTGCCTCTCTCCATCCTCTCCCTGGCTCAGTTTCATGTAGGTCTGTGAATCATATTCTACTCCAGTTTTGTTCTGCCTTTTGTTTTTCCTCTTTGTACTTCGTTTTCAAACAGTCCTTGCACTTTTCTTTGGCTCACCGTGTGAATTGAGATAATTAGTTACAGGCTGCCAGGGCCTGCAGGGCTGCACTAGAGGAGCTGCAGGCTGACATTTCAGAGCCAGCAGGGTTTCGGCACTGGGTTGGAAGATGCCAGGCTAGTGATTCAAAGGTGGCAGGACTATGATAAAATGGTTAAAGGGCCTGGATTGAGACCCAAGAGAAAAGTTTAGGAGAAAGCATCATCCATGGAGTAAGAAACACAGAAATACGTCCTGCATACAGGCAACCTCAAGTCAGAGTGAACAGCTAAAGGACTTTATGTAGAGAAATTGGCCAAAGCATCCTTTGTGATTTGGTCCTTCCGGTTCTTTTGGCAAACGACTGAACTGCAGCTGGCCCAGTGAAGGTCCGTGTTTTCTCTCAGGCAACACACTCTTACACTATTACCATCAGCCTTTTGCAAAGTGAATATACACACAAAAAGCCCAGGACGCAAAAGGACTGTCACCCCATCATGCACACAGCGTGCACGTGGCGGAGCAATAGCAACTTGCTCTGGAATAGGGAGCGGCAGATTGGCACATGCTGGCACAAAAATCACTATCATGTATACATGCTAATTTAGCAATGTCCAACTGAAACAGATGAAGAATGTTCTGCACTTCCACTGGGGACAGAACAAGAAGGAACTGCAAAAATAGGAACTTGGGTCAGACATTAGGAAAACAATTTCCAATTTAAGGAGAGTAAGGCCCTGGAACAGACTGCCTTAGAGATTACTGAAATGCCACACTTAGAGGATTTTTATGAAAAAGCTTGAAAAATCTCGGTCGGGATGACACAGTGTTCTCACTTGGGAAGAGAATGGACTAGGACACTTACCATGCTTCCTTCCTGTATCTCCCCCCCCAGTTCTGCATCTTTGACAGTATACAATCTGTCACACCTAGGTGTTTGCATAGAAATATGGCAATAACTGTTTCCCCAAGTATAGAGCACTTACCAGTCCCTGTGTGGCACTTGGAGAACACTCAGGAACAGCAGCATAATACTCAAATGTTTTTGCTTCAAGTACTTTGGCTCTCAAGGAAGAAATACTGTAGCTACCAATGAAGGGAGCAAGCCTTAGAGTTAAGCAATTCTGATTCTAGCTAGTAAAGGGCAGAGGGAGAGACAAACATTACTCTACCTTAACTTGGTGCTTTCCAAGTGAGGGGGGTGGACTGTATCTGGCAAAGGACACGGAAACAGCAGAGGATGTGCCTGTATTGGGGCAGGGATGGAGCAGCACGAGGCTCGCTCCCAGCGAAGGAAGAAGGGATGAGAGATGAGAACCAGCAGGAGATGCAGAGCCGCTGAGCCTGTCCTGCAGGGCAGCGGGTGACAGCCAGGCACACACTCCCCCTGCTCCTGCACTGCACTGTCCCTTTCCTCCATACAGAGCCTCCAGACAGAGCAGCTCCGTGCCCAGACCCAGACCCTGCTCTAGGACCTCTTCCGTCTTTCCAACCCTGATAGCATCTCCCAAGGCTTAATACTTAACCAGTTCTTAAGAGTGAGAAGGGGAGATGGAGAATACTTTTGAGGAGATAAGAGGGGAAAAACTCTGCAATATTCCTGACCAAACTCAGCTCAGTACCTTCCCATTCCCCCAGCTGCACTTGGCATCAGAAAAAACAATCCCACCACACAAACCTGTTGCTTTATTTGCTTCAGGCACATTATAAAGTAATAAACTATCACTTTTCCCATGCCATGACTGCCCGAGAGTGCCCGTTTCATTGCCAAAACGACTTCTTCACAAGTTCAGTAAAGGAAACAGACATTCAGTTCTTTGTGTGAGTGAAGAATACTCATTAAACAGCCCCGCCCCCCCCCCGCAAAANAACAAACAAAACTGGTTTTGCCTATGCCCAACAAAATTAAAAATACAGAGCTCTGAGGTTTTGGTGTAGGCTTTTTCCCTCTTCTTTTTATTTTTTATTAAACAAATTACTCAGAATTTGGGATTGGCTCTGCTCAAAAGATTATCTCACACTGAAAAGCCTATCTGGCCTGAGTAGGCTCCCAAGAGCAAACAGCATTATCAGCTAGGCACTCAGTTTCAAGAAACCGGCACTCCCCTTCAAAAGGTACATGTTCTTCCTTATCTCTTTACGCAGACCATCAAGGTTTTAGCTTTCACAATGCAATTTTAGCACACAGCACTGCTCTGTAGCTAAACAGAAAAGGAAAATGCTGAGATGTGAAGAGATCACACCGTTCCTGACCTCAGAAACACAGCATGCGCATCCTGAACAATAACACTTTCTTTTTTAAATCAACTATCAGCCTTTTTATTTAAGAAAAAAAAAATGATCTTCAATATTAGCGCTTTTCAGATACAATTTAAAAATACTTCCTGTGGCTAACTAACATAGCTGGGTTTGCATCATTTCCAACAGTACAGTGAAATCCATCATGTATCAAAAAGTCGTACTTCCTAGGCAACAGAGAAGAAATTTATTGAAGTCTGAACAAATTTCAATAACTTCCCTATTTCCATGATAGCCTAAAATAAAAAACAATTGCATTCACAAATCATAATACCATTGGCACAAAAGAAAAACATTGTACCTGCTTACAGCTTTAAGTTACAAAAGATCTTTATTTAACTTTGGTAGAACCTATGTTTAGAAAATACATATCTGCATAATCTAAAATACTCACCCATTGCTGTGAGTGAAAAACTTTGTTCTTTTTCCTATTTGGCAGTTCTATTAACATTTAGTTGAAAGGAGGCAATGTGTCCATCAGGTAAGTCACCTTATCTGGATTGTGAAATACTTCAAAGATTTATAATTGAAGAATTATTACCCCTCATTCAGTTCCTGTTTGGCTTAGATTCCCTGAAGCTGACAAAGGAAACATGGAGTTATTTCTTCCAGCTAAATCTCGAGCCTGGGGTTTCAAAAAAACGCAGTTTCTGTCAAGAGCGCCAACCTCTAGGCCCAGCCACACGTGTGTGACACCATCAATGACAGGGCATAGACGTGGTCTGGGCCCAGATGACGAGACAAGCGTGCTACAGCAACTTTTATCAGCCACCGTGTAGAACTTGAGAGCAGCAGAGCTAAAATGGATCTTGGAGAGACCCAGACGGGAATATTGGGTAACACTCAACCAGGGCTCTCTTGTCAAGATCCCTCCTGGACCCCAAACCTCCCTCAGGACTCTGGACACTCCTCACTCTGCTCTGGGTGGGCAATCGGCAGAACCAAGCATGCAAGTCCCTTATGAGATTTAATCCTAAATGACTAGCAGAATTTGCCAGCACCAGAATCTAAAGCTTAATGCAAATCTTGTGCCTCAACCACAAAACCATCCTTTCTTGTTGCCTTAAAGCACTTAGATTACATCTTGAAAAGTAAGTTCAATGTTTGTTATAGAAGGAGGACAAGATAATTGTTTGGGGCACCATCAGCTAACTATACTAACCTCCTACTGCAAAGCTTTTTTCCCTTATAAAGGATATCGACATTTCCCATTTAACACTTTCCATGGGGGCGTGGGGGGAGAAGACAGCAAAACTTTTACTAACTGTTACATCCTTGCTTCAAGTCAAAGCAAAAGGAGTGCAATCTATGAGGACAAGACCCAAGAAGCATATTATTTTGCTGAAAGAAAAAACACTTGAAATGTTTAATTAGAAAGCTCCGGTGCTTTTGAACAATAATTTGAACTTTGCCAGCTATCCATCTCAGGTTAAGAGTGCATTTTTACTGCCCTAATAGCATTTAGTGTTAGAAAACTCCGAAGTCATATGTTGTTAAGAGGCTGGGAGCAAGATCACCGAAAGGTCCGTCTCCGTTGAACAGATCTTGCAATTTTTATTTATTTTTTTTAATTGTGCCAGAGAGAAAAAATGCCCTACCGTGCTCTGGGCTCTTCATTCCCATCATCCAGGAGCGCAGACAGAAACAGAGTGACCTAACTCATATGAAAGAGTAAGAACACACCGTGGCAAGAAGAAACATGCAAGACTATGCCCAGGTGCCAATGACAGAGAAGCGCGAAAGAGCGAGCCGTATGAAAAAGGACTGTCTGAGGAAAGGAGATGTGCTGAAGAACCGAACCAGGTAAGGAAGGGAGAGAGCAGAAAGAGCAACAGTACATAGTTCATCCTAGGGAGGGCATTATAAACCAGTATTTAAACTAGAGATTTTAAATTTTTTTCCCCCTGTTAAAATTTAATCTGTGATTTTTATAAACACATCAAACGCCACTACAAGGTACTGTTGACTCTGGGTGTTCGCTTTACTTGTCCGACAGAAGTAACCATTACTATATAGCAGGGCCAGCAGAAGAGGACACGTTCATTTGTCAGCTGCTTCTAATGCAAAGTCAGTATCTCAATTTAAAACTCCAGTGCAGGGTGGGGGTTGAACGAAGATGTCATACTTTGCCATGAAACAGATGGGGAGACACCAGTTCTGCCCAGGGTTCGGTGACCTCCAACAAGAGGCAGTAAAACTGCAGCAGCTGCTGAATGCAAGTGGAATCCTTCGCATGTGACATCAAAATTCCACAAGTACTCCCCCTCCTATGGCTGTATTTAAATCCAAGATGGCAAATGCTGGTGAAAGAAAAATCAAACAAGATACAAAAAATGCAGTGAATTCCTCCTCTTTCTGTTGAAAGGACATAAAAAAAAAAAATTAAAACCCACCACACAGAAGAAAAACTACATTACAGAGCTGTTATCTCCAAGACTTTTGTAAATCTAAGATCTGTCTCCTTGCCTTACATTTGTACTAACTTGTTTAGCAGGAATGAATCACATTCCCTTTGGTTCTATTATTTTGTGAGAAACACATTCGATTAGTTGGTAATAGAAATAGCATAAAATTCTAAAAGATAAGAAAATACTTTCCTTTTTTTATGAAAGGCTTTTTTTTAGGACTGGAGGAGCTAGCTAAAAATAAACCAGCAGTATGCCTGTCGCTGGTTTTCTAAAATCCACGAAAATCTTCTTCTCTCTGAATAATTTTTTTTATGGCACAAGTGATGATATTCATTTGACAAGCTTCTAATGGGACATTATTGCCCTGTAACACCCCCCGAATTGGCCAGAATAATGGCAGATTCATTCCATACACGTTGAAACTACAAAAAGATGGTCAGCTAATGCCTGATACTCTTCAATCTACAACCAAAACTTTAATGTTTTAGCACAAAATACAGCAACAAAACACATTAAACTTAAGGAACAACCAGAGCAGAACCTAAATGCTGTTCCCTCTAAAACCAGCTTTGCCAGTCTATCGGCAATCCTCCTCCTAGAGACGCAGGTTCGAGTTTTCCTCCAGTCTTTTACTGCTTCTTGAACAAAATCCACAATCCCGGAAAGGCGGCGTTCCGCCCTGCGCAGCTCGGGGCGCGGGNGGCAAGTCAAAGGCATCACCGGGCTCCTCGTCAGCCAGCTGAGCTGCGCTCGCAAACCTCTTGCAAACCGGTGCAAGAGATGACGTTACCTAACGCCTGGCTCAGCCTTGAAAGAAATAAATTAAAAAATCCCAACTCCGGAGGGAGGCCCGAGCCGGCGCACCGGCCGGAGAAAGCTTCCGCTAACCGTTCACAGCACGGCT